>BLSH010095757.1:1921936-1944719 GCA_018402905.1 Glandirana rugosa
GGGAGGACGCCGGCACGCCCAAGGGGGGGGAGCAGGCCGAACCCCCGGCACCAGACCGACCGGACACGAGAGGCGGCAGGCCCCTACCCCCGCCTGAGGACCCGTCTGGCCCCTCCCTCCCGCGATGGCACCTCCCTCCGGGGGGAAACCGAGTGGAGACTGTTTTTCAATGACTGATCCCTCTCACGTTACATAGACGTCATGATTGTACGACCACCGAGGTGAAAACCAACGAGAGTCCAAGGGTAAAGTTGTTACCAAAGTTGTTACCAAATCTTAAATCTTAAACAATATACATAATGACCATACCACCCCCTACCAGATTATGTATGTGGGTGCTGGCCTATTTGGGGAAGGAAGTTGGCAACAGCAGGAGGGACTGAACTCCCGCCAAAACTCTCCCACAAATAAAGTAAACCAATGGTGTCTGGCACCGGCAGAGACAGTTATCTTAAGTATGTATTAGACCATCCCCCACCATACCAGTAATACATATAACAAATTCTAAATTCTAAACCATTGTTGAAACCATTGTTGAAATGGGAACCTGAGAGCAACCAAAAGTGGAGCCACCAGCATGTTAGTACTGCAGATACATTGCACTCTCCCTAGTCAGTAACTTTTTGTCAGAGGTGAGCCAAAGGGGGGCCTCCCTCCACGGTAGCGCCCTCCCTCCCCGGTCTGCCCAGGAGTCCGCCCCCATCCCCGGACGGCGGAGAGCACAGGCCAGCCAGACCACGGCCCCCAAGCCGGACGAGGGGGGGGAACCCGCACGGCCGCAGGAGGGAGCGGCCACAACCCCATGCAGTATAGGGACTCCCATCTAAACCCCCGTCTGGCAACACACCGTATGCAACTGCGGAGCTGCAGGAACAATGAACAAAATACCCACAGCATGCAGCCAGCGGGGGCCCCCTGAAATGATTTTTACAAGCCATCGCTCAGGGATTCCGCCCATCAACATGAGCCCTGAGCCCAGCGGCCCTAGCACCCCGGGACGTCAGAGCAGGGGCGGCCGGCCCACGGCCCCCCAGCCACCGCAGGGCCACAGGCCCCCGGGGAGGGAAGTCTCCCGCCCACTGCACGGAGCCCCGCGAGGCGGGCAGCCCCCCAGCAGCCGGACGCCGCAGGCCGGCCCCCCACCCCCGATCAATCCCCACACCCAGTCACTCACATACCTCCATACTTGGCATTGGGCCATTATGTCCAACACAGATCAAGGGAACACAGGAATCCCAGTTAAGTGGGCCATAACCCACCCCCCTTCAGTCCCCCCTGCACCTCCCCAGACAACCGTGAAACGTAATATTGCTCTAGGATAACCATTTGTCTAGATCAAGGAGATGCAGTAAGGGTAGGCATGGTAGTCCGACATACAAAGCATAGTCTCTACTGGAGACGGTCGGTCTAAACCGGCCGAGGATCAACCCGCCTACTCAAGACACAAAGTCTGATACCTAACCATGGACCCCGCAGCCAGAAGTCCGGTGATGTGGAATCAGTGACCGAGTCTGTCGGGACGTCCGTAGGGCTTCCAGAGGGCAACCAGGCATATCCAGTGGCCAAGGCAGCCAGGAGGGACCAGTAGTAAGGGTAGAGAATCCCCACTCCAATCCGTCTGCCAAAGCGCCCGGAGGTGATGCAAACACACAGTCTCTTCAGGCAGTGAGGGGAGACATCCAGGGGCACCCCCTAAAACCAGCAAGCATAAGGGGGATGGGGAAGCAATCGCCAACAGTCCACCTAGGCTCCCATCCATCGAAGTGGTGCATCAGAGTGCACATGAGTCAATCACCGTGGCGGAGTCCTTAAGGAAGCATAGATAGTTCCGGTTCCCCCCGAGCTTCAAAACATAGTCAGCGAGGGAATTTGCAAAATAAAAAAATAAAAAATAAAAAAAAAAGGATAAGGAAAACATTTGAAGAGAATGGAATAAACTGCCAAAAGGCAACTAGATAAGTCAAGGGGATTTCAGAGACTTACAAATGGCCCTTTTAGGTCTCTCTGTCCACCGGGAGGGACCTGCTCCGTGAGTTCCTTCGTCTTTCTGTAGGTCGTGGAGGGAGGCCCCTGCCCGCGGCTCGTCCAGGGATCCCTCCAGTAGCCCGGGGCAGGGGCTGCAGCCAATTAGGAACCGGGAAGCTTTCAGTCTCCAGAAATTCAAACAGTGCGGGCAGCTCCTCCGGGTGCTGAAGTGTGAAAGAAGAGGGACCCTTCCTCACTGTTAGAGCGATAGGGAATCCCCACCTGTATGTGCAGCCCAGTTGTCGTAGCCTGTCCAGAAGAGGCCGAAGTAGAGCCCTGCGTTGTAAGGTGGCCCTGGAGAGATCAGGGAGCAGTTTTACTTGAGCCCCATCAAAGTCAATAGCTCCTGTCTCCCATGCTTTGCGCATTATTAACTCTTTATGTGCATACCTGTGCAGGCGGCATATGACATCTCGTGGCCTGTTTGGATCAGTCGAGCGTGGGCCCAGTGCACGGTGCACCCGATCAAATTCAAGGTCCCGTGGGGAGATGGAAGTAGTTAGTTGCTGGCAGATCGCCAGGACCGTGGGCTGCAGCGACTCCTGCCCCGACGCCTCCGGGAGGCCCCGGAGCCGCATATTATTTCGACGGCTCCGGTCCTCGAGCTCCTCTAAATGGAGTTGAAGTGAAGAGACTAGGGCTGATTGATCTGATTGAGCCCTCTCCAGGCGCAGCACCCGGCTCTCCAGAGACACGAGTGAGGCCTCACCTCCCGTCACTCTGCCCTCCAGCCGCTGCACCTCCGAGCGCACCGCCTGCAGGTCCCTGCGGTGTGACTCCTCCAGCCGAAGAACCAGGGCCTCCATGTCGGCCCGGGTAGGCAGAGCCTGTAACAGCGCCCGGAGTTCTGTGTCCCCCACCGACATTGCTGGTGTTGCTTGCGTGCCTGATGCGCCCGTCGGGTGGGAGAGAAGATCCTCCGGGAAGCCCGCTAGTGAGTCCGCAGCACCGGATGAGGCGGGTGAGGACGGGGGTGCCGCCATGCGTAGCGTCGGGTGCGGGGCTCCTCTCACCGCCGCCTCACAGGCCCGAGATGTGGCTGACCGGGTTCCGTGGAAGTAGTGGCGAATCTCGGAACGGGGTGTATTCCTCAGCTGCTTGCCTGAATTCCTCCGCCTAGCAGGGCACATGCCGAGAAGCCAGACGAGTGATATCTGCTGGAAAATAGGAGAGATGGCGGGAGCTCATGTAAAGCACTTCTTCACTCCGCCATTGCCAGACCACGCCCCCTCGACAAGAGAGGATTTTAATTGGCGTTAAATCTACATTTCTGAACAATGAGGCTGATGTTGGATTTAGATTGGCGACAAAATATTTTTTTTTTAATATAGACTTTGTCGGGGTGTATGTGTGTTTATTTAATTTATGTATGTAGTGAATGAATAACAAGGGATATTATGTACCCCTTGTACCAGCAGATTTTTTCTGTTCAACCAGCAGGTTGAAAAAAAAAAAAACCTCACAGATCCCTGCATCCATGCAAGCAATAGGGAGGCAGGTATTCTCTCCTGTTGTGCTATTGTATTCTGACAGTGGGGACCCTACCCTTAGGAATATAGAAATCAGCGCTGCAGCCATTGGCTGCAACGGCTGATTGAATGCTGGTTTTCCAGCAGGACTCTTCGACAGAAGCCAGTCTAATGACCAGCTTCTTTTGAACAGACAGGGCTACACACCGATCAAAATGCAGTTGGTTCCTGCTTTACTGGCCATATTTTGATATGTGCGTACTCAGTTTCAGGCTGGGTTCATACTATTGTGAATTGGATGCAGGTATCGTATGTCAGGAGATTGTGACCGGCTCTCTATGGAGCTGGTTCACACATCTCCGGGGTGGCTCTTGTGTGAATTGCACAAGAGTCCTGTGCGTCTTCAGGTAAACAAAGGAGCCCAGACATTAAAAAAAAAACAGCGTGGGGGTCCCCCCACAGTTCCATGCCAAAAACAAAAAAAATGACGAGAGGTCCACCTGAAAAATCTATACTAGACCCTTATCGGAGCATACAGCCTAGCAGGCCAGGAAAGAGGGGGGTATTTCTTTGGAATGGGGTCACCCTTAGTATCCATACTAGTTTCAAAGGGCTTGGTATGGTTTGTGGGAGGCACCCAAAACCGTTTTTTTTTTTTAATTTTTACTGTCAGGGCTCTTTTGTTTACATTCTGCTGTCAGGTTGAAATCCCCCGCTAAAAGCAGGAATGAATCACTGGTTGTTAGGATGCTGGTGGGTGCTAGCTCCTAACAACCAACACAAAACACTGGTAAAAATGCTCCAAAAAATGCATGTACATGTAAATAGTGCAGTACTACCATAAACTCATTGACCTTTTATACACACACGCACTAATTACAAGCAAACAGATCACAGGTGAGGATGATTACCTTTAATAGCCATTCAAACCCCTTTGTGTCAACTTGTGTGCATGTTAACAGGCCAAAATCACCAGGGTATGTAAACTTTTGATCAGGGTCATTTGGGTAGTTTCTGTTGTCATTATGATTTAAAAAGAGTAAACACAGTTGATTGATAATAAATGGCTTCAGCCAAACACTAACCACGAGTGAAAGAAATGTTTTTGTGTTATCATTCATATTCTCTGAAAAATGGCCAAGAAATCATAAATTCCGCCAGGGTATGTAAACTTATGAGCACAACTGTATATATATTTTTTTCTTAGAAGTCATGTGCAAGTGGTGTTTGGTTACTTGTTGATGTAAATGCAATTTACGTGTGTTTTTGGTGTATATCCAGTGAAGTCTTTGGGGCCAAAATCATGCTGCAACCCAACCAAAATAGCACATGTACCTTTTCCAAAAAAACATTAATGTGAACGGGCACCTTAGAAAATAATGTGATTTCCATTGTTATGTTATGCTGTGAGACAGCGCATCTGAATCGCACTAGTGTGAACTGGTACTATAGGTGAGCACACCCTAAACACATAATAAACTCTTTTTTTAAGTGTGTGAATTTCAGCTTGATTAACCACTTCAGCCCTGGAAGGATTTGCCCACTTAAAGACCAGGCCATTTTTTGCGATATAGCACTGCATCACTTTAACTGACAATTGTGAGGTCATGCGACGTTGTACCCAAACAAAATTGACGTCCTTTTTTTCCCCACAAATAGAGCTTTCTTTTGGTGGTATTTAATCACTTCTGCAGTTTTTATTTTTTGCGCTATAAACAAAGAATGACCATTTTGAAAAAAAAAACAGTTTTTGTTACTTTTTTCTATAATACATATCCAAAAAAAAATCAAAAAACTAATTTATTCATCAGTTTTTTATCGCAACTGCAACACGGACAGCTTCGGACACTTTTACACTTTTTTGGGACCAGTGACATTTATACAGCGATCAGAGCTAAAAATAGCCACTGATTACTGTATAAATGTCACTGGCAGGGAAGGGGTTAAGCTCTAGGGGGTTATCAAGGGGTTAACTGTGTTCCCTCAGCGTGTTCTAACTGTGTGGGGCTGGGCTGGCAGGGACATGACAGATCTCACTGTTACCAATCACTGGGAACAGTAGATCTCTATCATGTCCCCTGACAGAACGGGGATCTGCCTTGTTTATATTGGCAGATCCCCGTTCTGCCTCTGTAAAAGGTGATCGCGGGTTGCTGGTGGACATCGAGTGTGCAGGGACCGCCGTTCAGCTACGGAGATTTGCGCAGGAGAGCCAACCTGCCACCGTCAGACGATGGTGGCTGGTCGGCAAGTGGTTAATTATGCTCTGTAGATGATAGGCTTGTTTCAGCAGAAGGTAAATAATCTTGAAAGTGTGAAAAGGAGCCTAAAGCCGACCATACACAGTTTGAATCTCGGCCGAGATTCGAACCATTAATGGAAAGGCTGAATATAGCAAGTTGATTAATCGATCAACTTGGGTACAACCAGCCTGTCGGATTCTCTTACGATTATCACTAGCGGCTGCTATAGCCACCTGCAATAATCACTGTCTTCTCCTGGCAGGGAGAAGATAATTGCTGTGTTCCCTGTCAACACTGTCTGTGTTGATGGGGGAAAGGTGCAAATTTGTTTCCTGCAACCTGTGGTTACAGGAAAGAAATTCGCTCCATGTATGGCCAGCCTAAGGTTTCACCCGTTGACACAAACAGAGAATACTAGATACTAATATGCAATATTATTTATTTACCTGATTTAAAACATATATATTTTTACATTTTATTTATTTTTTTACCAAATCATTATCAATTAAATATGTGAATTCTGCCATATAACCTCTTCAACATTTAACATGTAAAAGCAAATATAACTGCCCCTATATCCATATATAATTATAAATTATACATTGCAAACAGGTTTCCTTTATACTGTAGTTTGGAGATGTGGGATCAGCACAGCATATGAAAGCGGTAGTAAACCCGCTGACAGAAATAAAAATAAAAAAAAAAGCCTGCAAGACAATCGCATAATATGTTAGTATGCATCGCATACTAACATATTATGAAATACTTAACTTAGAACGAGCCCCCCGATGCCCGAGTCGGTCAGCGCTGAGGACGCTGACATGTTTGTCCTCTTCTGTCTTCCGGGTACGCGGCTCCGGCGCTGTGAGTGGCCGGAGCCGCGTGACGTCACTCCCGCGCATGCGCGCGGGAGCTCTTCGCTCCGGCAGCCAGCTCTGAGATGCCGGCCGCCTCGGCCGGATCGTCAGAGCGCATGCGCCGCTAATGTCAGCGGCTGCATGCAGGGCGAATATCTCCTGAACCATGCAGGTTTAGGAGATATTCTTTTTACCTACAGTTAAGCCTTATTATAGGCTTACCTGTAGGTAAAAATAGATTTTAGGGTTTACTACCGCTTGAATGACATTACTAAGGGTAAGAGATAAGAAGAATATTTTTATGACGAAATCTGGCATTTCACAGACCTCATATCACTTCATTCTAAAGCTAATCTTTTTTTTATTTCATCATTGTACTCATTCCCTTTCAAAAGCTCAGAGAATATTCTAGTATCCGAGGACACTGCATACCCTCTATTTATAGAACAGTAAAATAATGGTCATCTTATTTCATTTGAATGAGCAGTTGCTGTTTACTGCTTTAAATAGCGAAATAGCTTGCACCCCTGTGACACCCTGAAAGAATTACCTCTTTGTGACATTTATTTATCATCATTAACCAAAGGTATTATTTGATCCCTCAAGCAGCTATTTTGAGCACATCAGGCAGGATAATGCAGCAATGGATGAGTCATATGTGAATGTGTCCTACATGTGGTACTCGCTTATCAACAGTGCCATCAGAGCATGGAAATGCACACCACTGAACAGACTCATTAGAAAATTACAAAAGGAGCTATGGTTATTTAAGTCCATATTCCCTGTGGTGTTAAATCCTTTACAGCACTATCCATTACATTAAAAAAGCATTATCCCATGGACAAACTATGCCCAGGAAGTTTAACCATTTTTATTTTAAGCGTAAAAAATTGGAAAGTGGTGAAACTGCTGCCATATGCTCCATGCTGCGTGCTCAATAGTGTGATCTGTGCTTCTAATGGGGTCTGTGATTTTTAGATTTCCTTTTCAGTGGAGAGGCGCAAGAATGAGGTCAGCCATGAAAAACTATCAGACTAAAGAGTCTGCCAGAAGCAGCCTGGGGAGGTGGTTACATGGGATATTTGGAATTTACTACTGAGCATATATTTTATCCACTCCAGAAGGTGGACATTGTATATTGCAATTAATATAGTATTGAACTTTGCAATTGTGTAATACAAGAATGTTCACAGTTTGAAGATATGAATTATTTAAAATAGGCTTGTGTTATATTATTACTGTGTGATCTGAGAGAATCATAGCAGCAACATAAAATGGAGATAAAAGGTAACATGTTACCATGGGTATAGTTTTTATCCAAAATTATTTATTTGACAGCTGTATTTATCTAAATAATTTGTACTGCTTTAACAGAAGATTAAACAAATTTTAAGCAGATAGTGTTTGGTTGAATTTGAAGAGAAGATCCTAGTAATACAAGGTAAAGCAAACTAATGACTCAAAGTGATACAAAAGTCTTGTTTTTTTTTGTCATAAATAATTAACATATTATACTTACCTGCTCTGTGCAGTGGCTTTGCACAGAGTAGCCCAGATCCTCATTTTCCAGAGTCCTTTGCCGGTGCTTCTGGCCCCTCCCTCCTGTTAAGTGCCCCTATAGCAAGTAGCTTGCTATAGGGGCACCAGAGCCGAGCCGCAGCTCCCTGTGTCCATTTAGACATGGAGCCTGCCCCCGCCCCCTCTCTCCTCATTGGCTCACTGACTTTGGTTGACAGCAGCAGGAGCCAATGACGCTTCGCTGCTGTCTTAGCCAATCAGAAGGGAGAGTCCCGAACAGTCTGACTAACAGTTTGCGCAGCGCTTTACAATCTAAAGGGAGACAACACAGTTACAATACAATAAAGTACAAGAGGGCTAAGAGGGTCCTGCACATAGGAACTTACCATCTAATAGTCATTGACTATTTTTAATCCTTATACTGCTAGCAAATTATGTCATAGATTGCAAGAGTCTTCAGGAGGGGAGGAGGGGTTTTCTCAGCTAAGCACACCCTCCTGTCTGCAGGTCTGAGCTAAGGAAGTAAATACTACTATAATAACACCATGGATCCCAGGAAGTAAATACTACACGAATCATCTGCCTTTACCCAAGCTGGCCAAGGCCAGAAATGCTAGGGGGGGGGGGGGTTCAAAGTGATTTCTGAGTAAAATACAGCTCTGAGACATGGATGGGTGAGTTTGTTTTGGATATTAAAAAATAATTAAGTAGTGTTTTTGGTTTGTGGTGCTGAGATGCAATGTAGTTCCACTTTAAGGGGGTCTATATATAAAATATTTGTTGGAGGAATGTGACAAGCATTTGCCCATCCTTTGCAAGCACTGACTTTATTTTACAGTATTTTACTTTATATAGTTATTTCCTATGACCATCAGCTCCATCTAATGGCCACAATGTGGTATATTTGCTGACTGAGATGGTCATGCTATACAGCTACACCACATGCACAAGATGTTGACAAAGCCTCCCCTTCCATTTTTAATAGCCACATAGCAGCCATTTGTCTGTAGGTACTGCTAATGAGCTCTCTTCCTCCTCATCTGCTTATCCCACTGTAGCGCCACCCCCGCAGGAGCCGCTTGATTAGTACAGGTTCTTTACTCTGCCCTGCCAACCCCAAGAACAGACCCTACCCCACTGGCACACCTGGTGATATTGTAATGCAAATATCACAACCACTGACACAGATTTTGATGAAGATAGGAAAAATTTTAAGTTTACTGTATGACTGCTAAACAGAGGATATAACAACAGCCACAGTATATACGTATAACAAATGCGTATGATCAGGGGATTTTGGTTATAGGTACAGGAAGAGAAACTACTTCATCTGCTCTTAGAGGACCCCTTTAAAATCAAACTGCCACAAAAGCAGAGGTAAATTTTTGAAATTAAGAAAGCAAACAATTATGACATAAACTTCTGAACAGTACTTGACACCCCAAATACAGATTGAGCTATATGATTCCAGGCGGAAGGAGGGCTCAGAAATTACTTGAGTTATGGTGTGTCAGTCCCCTCTCTCCTTCCCCCTGGCACCACAGTGCCTGAAATTGCCGGCTTAACCTAATACCCCAACTCAGTACACTGAAACAACCCCCCCCCCAGTATAGATTCGCTTGCAAGCAGCTAATGTCACAAACACTAGCAGGGCCCTGTAGTCACTTTACGGTGGTGCACTTGTAGACCTTTTTATAGCAGAACAGACTCAGTACATCCGATTAGTCACCCGGCAATCAGTATTGTAATCCCAGAAACAAAAAAGAAGAAAAGTAATGAATAGGAACTTTATCGCTGCCTGAGAGCACCACCAGATTGCAGTCCATTTGTAACTTGGAGATAAGAGTGAGCAGAGGTAAAGCAGAGTTCAGAGCTAAGAGTTTGTTTTGGGCAGTTAGCCCTCTCACCAACTCCAAAGTCAGTAAGGCCGCACAGGAACACCGATGTCCTTTTCTGATGAGTGTCCTACTGACACTGTCCCACTGCGATATACCTGGTGTCCCGGGTGCTTAAAGGTCCTCAGGATTCTCTGCCATATCCAGGAGTTGCCCATCAGCTCCTTGATACAGCGCACCAGGCCCCCCTTTGTCCCAGGTGGCAGCTTCCGGTCCTCACACTCGAATCCTTCCTCCCTTGTGGTGGCTCTGTCTCTCTCAGGAAACTTCCCCCCTGTTACAAAGGCTGCTGGGCGTTGTAGTTTTAAATCCATGTATCACAGTACAACCACCCCCTCTGCAAACTCCATTTCCCAGAGTTCCTCTCTGCTCTTACAGTCTCCCCCGATTGGCTGAGTTCAGTATACCAATCAACAGCCAGAGGAAAGAGCAGAGTAGGTTGTGTCCCAGCATGTGTCTGTGAAAAACAAAAAGGGAGGGGTGAAATTGCTCCTCAAGGCTGACAAGCTGTGTCTCTGTGCACTGAGAGTTCTGGTCAGCTTGGTGCGGAAATCCCAACAACCGCTACACTACCATAGCCTTGCAAACTGCCAATGAGAAATCAAGGGATTTATTCATTCATATGATCACTTAGTTGCTGCAAGAGGATGATTTTGGTCATTCCGCCTTTCAGATATTGAGGATGAGGAAGATAGTTGCATGACCATAGTGAGAGGGGACATTAAGCAGGGAGCAGCAAGAGGCAGTGATATTCCAGCAGCTGGAGCTTATAGTGGGCTCTAGTGATTTATGTTGGTAGATGTTGTGGCAGCAGACTGTCCGTGGCCCACTGTTTGGAGAGGTGGAATGTCCTGAAGGAGAGTGGTGCTGGTGGTGAAGAGGTGGAGCATTTAGGAGGTTGAAATATTCCCTGTAAACTGAAGTCTGGAGGTCTGTACATGCTCCTTTCCCTAACAACCCAGTGACCCAGATGGGCAGCCACCCATGATGGATCTAAACCACTTCACAAAGCATCCTGACTCAGGCTGTGAGGTGCCTGAGGGAACCAGACTCAAAAACTGTAGGACTGGGAGAGCCATAATATCACTCTCACTAGGGACGTGCAGTCAGTGGAGGCAGGTGAAGCAGAGCCTCGAGGGTCATAGCTTGGCAACCTGGGGTAACCTGGGCAACACAGGGACCCCAAATTTGGGGGGGAGGGGGTATGTAGTCCTACCCCACTGCTGGTCAAAATTTGGGGCTCCTAAAACTCATGGTTCCAGAGATACGGAGCTCCTTTATTAGACGCTACCTACAAAGTGGCCAGTTTAACCGCTTGCCAGCCAGCCACCATCATTATACTGTGGCAGGTTGGCATGGCTGTGCAAATCACCGTAGATGTATGTCGGGTGTGTATACGGCGATTTGTGGGGGCGCGCGTGCCCATTCCGTAGTGGGGGGAGCCAACCAGCGGGTCTGGCGGACTCGATGCCCACCGGCCACCTGTGATCGCTCCAGAGAGAGGCAGAACGGGGATCTGCCCGTGTAAACAAAGCAGATCCCCATTCTGTCAGGGTAGCAGAGTGAGATTGTCTGTTCCTAGTGATTAGGAACAGTGATCTCTCTCCTCCTCCAGGCAGCCCAGCCCTCATACAGTTACAAACACCTCCCAGGGAACACATTTAACACATTTAACCCCTTGATTGCCCCCTGGTGTTAACCCCTTCCCTGCCAGTGCCATTTATACAGTAATCCGTGCATTTTTATAGAACTGATCGCTGTATAAATGTCACTGGTCCCAAAAAAGTGTCAAAAGCGTCCGATCTGTCCGTCGCAATGTCACAGTCCCGCTAAAAATCGCAGATCACAGCCATTACTAGTAAAAAAAATAATAAAAATGCCATAAATCTATTCCCTATTTTGTAGACACAATAACTTTAGCGCAAACCAATATATGCTAATTGGGATTATTTTTACCAAAAATATGTAGGAGAATACCTATTGGCCTAAACTGAGGAACAAATTCGTTTTTTTACATTTTTTAAAAATATTTATTATAGCAAAAAGTATATAATATTGTTTTTTTTCAAAATGTTTTTTTGTTTATAGCGCAAAAAATAAAAACCGCAGAGATGATCAAATACCACCAAAAGAAAGCTCCATTTATGGGTAAAAAAGATCATCAATTTTATTTGGGTACAACATTCTATGACCGCGCAATTGTCAGTTAAACCGACGCAGTGCTGTATCGCAAAAACATGCCAGGTCAGGAAGTGGGTAAATCCTTCCGGGGCTGAAGTGGTTAAATACAAGCTGGCACACTCTGTTTGCAGCAGACTGAGAGAATGAGCTTACAGTGTCTCTAACGTCTTGTCAGAGGCACTGAGCTCAATGGACAGCTTGGTGCCTTGGAACAATGGTAAAGTACCATTTTTCCAAGCTGTCCAATAAAAATGCTACAGTGGAGGCTGTCCTCTCACTACAGTGTCAAAGAAGGGGGTATGTGTCTAAAAGACACATGCTCCCTTCCAGCCCAGCCTTCTTAACTAGAAGGAAAAAACAGGTTTATATGTATAAGATTTACCCATAATCCCATGTTTTTCTCACACAGTTAAGAGGGACAATCTTCTGCTACTGAAAAGGTACTGTTTTAACATAATTATTATTTATCTATTTAATGTGAAATTACTGGTTTGAAGTTATAACTTCAAACTTCAGCAGGTTAAGCCACCTGCTTGAGTACAGTTTTTAAAAATATAGTAAATTACCTTAAAACAATAATTAATAATTATTTGTATATTACTTACTTATGGTAATTAACCACTTGCCACCCAGGCCAATTCTGAAAATTCTCCCCTACATGTAAAAATCATAATTTTATTTGCTAGAAAATTACTCAGAACCCCCAAACATTATATATATATATATGTATATATATATATATATATCCACTTCCCGACTGCCGTATGCCGAATGACGGCTGGGAAGTGGTTCAGTTATCCTGACTGGGTGGAAGATTGCGCACACTTGTGGAATGGCGGCACACTTTAGCACTTAAAAATCTCCATAGGCAACGCTTTAAAATTTTTTAAAGGTTACATGTTTAGAGTTACAAAGGAGGTCTAGTGCTAGAATTATTGTTCTCGCTCTAACGTTCGCGGTGTATGTAACCTGTGTTTATCTGGCTCTGATACTAGCCAGTGCCTCACCAGCCACTGAATTTACCACACGTCCCTGACTCTCTCATCACATTTGCTACCACTACCACTAGCCTGAAACTGCTGTAAACTAGAGTTGAGCGCACACCTGGATGTTCAAGTTCGTCGGGATCGGCAGAACCTCATGAAACCGTTCGGGTTCGGCACCGAACTCGATCCGAACTTGACCCCAGACACCGAACCCCATTGAAGTCAATGGTGACCCAAACTTTTGGGCACAAAACTGACTGTAAAAAAGTAATGGAAAGGGCTAGAAGGCTGCAAAAGGAAGCAAAATGGGGGTAAGAGTAGGACAATTGCCCTGCAAACAAATATGGATAAGGAAATAACTTAAAATCACAAAAAAAAAATATGGGAGGAGGTGGTGGATGTGGAGTAGGAGCCTAGAGGTTGACTAGATCTGTGACCGTGGCAGTGTAGGTGGAAGTGGCGGTGGTGGAGGAGGAGTAGGAGGAGGAGGTAGCCAACATTGTTTTTTGTTTGATTGTTTTTTAGAATTAGGTAGCCCCCAAAATATTGAGACATATTCAAAAAAAAAAAAAAGGATACCAATGGCTGTGTGAGGTCGGTCTAAAAGTCTATTCTGCACAAGGTACAGACAAGTCTTGTGGGATCCATGCCTGGTTCATTTTAATAAAGGTTACCTTGTCCACGTTGGCTGTGGACAGGCAGCTGCGCTTGCCTGTGATAACGCCCCCTGCCGTACTAAATACACGTTCAGACAATACACTGGCTGCAGGGCAGGCCAGCACCTCCAAGGCATAAAGGGCAAGCTCAGGCCATGTGGCCAATTTGGAGACCCAGAAGTTGAATGGGGCAGACCCATCAGTCAGTACGTGTAGGTGTGTGCACACATACTGTTCCACCATGTTGCTGAAATGCTGCTTCCTGCGAAGACGTTGCCTATCAGCTGGTGGTGCTGTTTGTGGTGGCGTGCTGCTGACAAAGCTTTTCCACATTTCGGCCATGCTAACCCTGCCTTCTGAGGTGCTGGCAGTGCCACAGCTGCGTTGGTGACCTCTTCCTCCTCCTCTGCCTTCACTTTGTGCTTCCACTGAGCCCCCGGTGTCATTTGGGAATGCCCTCAGCAGCGCGTCTACCAGAGTGCTCTTGTAGTCACGCATCTTCCGATCACACTCTAGTGAGGGAATTAAGGACGGCACGTTGTCCTTGTACCGGGGATCCAGCAGAAATGTGGGCAACTCGGCTGTCGTTCAGCAGGCACTGCAGCATGTAGTCACTCATGTGTGCCAGGCTGCCCAGAGGCAAAGACAAGCTGTCCTCTGTGGGAGGTGTATCATCTGTGTCCTCCGTATCCCCCCAGCCACGCTCCAGTGATGCCCATGAGCTGCGTTGGGTGCCACCCTGCTGTGAACACGGTTCCTCCTCCTCATCATCCTCGTCCTCCTCATCCTCCAGAACTGTCCCCTGGCTTGAAAATTTTTGACCTGGCCTATGCTGTTGCAGGAACCCACCCTCCGAGCCACTTGTGAATGACTGGCCTGATAACCGTGGAAATGACCCCTCTTCCTCCTCCTCCTGTGCCACATCCTCTCCCATCATCGCCCGAAGTGTTTTTTCAAGGAGACATAGATGTGGGATAGTAACGCTGAGAACAGCGTCATCGGCACTGGCCATGTTGGTGGAGTACTCGAAACACCGCAATATGGTACACAGGTCTCGCATGGAGACCCACTCGGTGGTGAAGTGTTGCTGTTCCGCAGAGCGACTGACCCGTGCGTGCTGCAGCTGAAACTCCACTATTGCCTGCTGCTGCTCGCACAGTCTCTCCAGCATGTGCAAGGTGGAGTTCCACCTCGTGGGCACGTCGTATAGGAGGCGGTGAGTGGGAAGGCTGAAGTTCTGCTGCAGCGCAGACAGGCGAGCAGCAGCAGGTTGAGAACGCCAAAAGCGCGCACAGACGGCCCGCACTTTCTGCAGCAGCTCTGACATATCCAGGTAGTTTTTTAGAAATTTCTGCACCACCAAATTCAGCATATGCGCCAGGCAAGGGATGTGCGTCAAACCGGCTAGGCCCAGAGCTGCAATGAGATTTCGCCCATTATCGCACACCACCAGGCCGGGCTTGAGGCTCAGTGGCAACAACCACTCATCGGTCTGTTGTTCAATGCCCATCCACAGCTGCTGCGCAGTGTGGGGTTTATCCCCCAAACATATCAATTTTAAAACAGCCTGCTGTTGTTTCCCCCGGATGTGCTGAAGTTGGTGGTGAAGGTGTTACGCTGAGCGGATGAGGAGGTGGTAGAGGAGGAGGAGGAAGCGCAGTAGGAGGAGGAGGCAACAGGAGACAAAGAGAAATGCCCTGCAATCCTGGGTGGCGGAAGGACATGCACCAAATGGCTAGCCGCCTCAGGGCCACCCGCCACTACATTTGCCCAGTGTGTAGTTAGTGAGATATAGCGTCCCTGCCCGTGCGAGTTAATATGGTTCATGCTCCAAAGGAATTACATAAACATTTAGTAATAATCCAGCAATTAGTACAATTTTTAAATAGATTTTAAAAATATGCATTTTATATGCAAGCACTGAAATTGATAGCAGTAACCAACACAGCACCCAGAATGAATGTAGCAATATTAATTTTTGTACCTGCCATATTTTCACAATAGACTAATGTAGCAATCAATTGAAGTTTTAAACTAGTTATTTCAATACATTTTCGTATGTATTTCGAGTTTAAATTTTGCAGAGAATTTCTACAGTACATATCATCAAGTCTTAAAAATATAAAAGCATTTGTATTTTCTAGTTTCTTGGGGGTCCTTTAGCTATTTCAAAAACAAAACTTAAAAGGAATATGTTACCAAGAAAAAGGTTCTTAGCGTGTAACAGTTCACTAATTAGGTACAGTAGCTGGTTTATACTGAGTATGTCAGTGACTAGATTAAAGCTGAACTTCAGTCAAATAAAGACACCGATTATTGCAGTTATTCAGACATTAAAAATCAATTCTTGCATTTTTAACTGTAACTTTTTAAGTGTATTTTATTGTACTGTATAGACAAAAAATGTATTTTTTTTTTTAATATAGTATAGAAGAATTAGAACCCTGTTGTTTTTTCTCTATCCATATTACCGTTAGGAGGATTCACATTTTCTGTGAAGGGAAACCCCAAATTTTACAGTAGTCACTCATGCTGGAAGTGAGGGTAATTGTTCCAACAACTGTTCTGGGGCAACTGTCAAAAGGAAATTATTCTAACATTTACAATGATCTTATCTCACTTCCTGCTGTGCCAAAGACAGCAAATAATAAACTCATGGGAATTGTAATGCTTCCTAATCCCTACTCTATTAAAAGCTAAATAAACAGTTTTGTCTATAAATGTAATTTAAAGCTCGGTGTACATGTTCCAGCTTCTGTCAAACAGTCCTGCTGGATAACCAGCATTCATTCAGCACATGCAGCCAATGGGTGCAGGTACTGGTCGGTTTATTCTGATGGGGCTCAATTGTTTTTTTGTTTTTTTCAACCCGCTGGTGGAATGAAAAAAAACTGCATGTATATCCTGCTTAATTATTGGAATTTTCTCAAAAACAACCTTCTGTAATATTTGATATAGCAGCCCTTACATAAATGGAGTACAAAACATTTGGCATGTTAAAAAGGCTGCTTGCCTCATGTTCATCTCTAAAACAAACCTTTGGCTTGGTAACTGAACTGATGGCAGGACTTTAATGCAGACTCTTCTCTATTTATTTAGAGCATTGATACTCTGAAAATCCAGAATGTTTATTATATGTAAGGCTACCTTTAAACCATATATAACCCCCCCCCCCCGCCCCGCCCCAAAAAAATGCTATTTACAGTATATAGAATGCAAAAGTTTTAGGCAGGTGTGAAGAAATGCTGTAAAGTAAGAATGCTTTTAAAATATATATTTTAATTGTTTATTTTTATGCAATATGCAAAATGAGCAAACAAAAGAAAAATCAAAATAAAATCAATATTTGCTGTGACTAGCCTGTGGATTCAAACCAGCATCAATTCCATGGCAGGTAGATTGTTCCAAACATCTTGGAGAACTAACCACATACCTTCTGTGAATGTAGGCTGCCTCACATCCTTCGGTATCTTCATGTAATCCCAGAGAGACTTGATGATTTTATGTTTAGCGCTCTGTGGGGGCCAAACTATCACTTCCAGGACGCCTTGTTTTTTATTATGTTGAAGATAGTTTCACCCCTGGAAGGATTTGCCCCCTTAATGACCAGGCCACTTTTTGCGATACAACACTGCGTCGCTTTAACTGACAATTGCGCAGCCCTGCAACGACGCGCCCAAACAACATTGACATCCTTTTTTCCTACAAATAGAGCTTTCTTTTGGTGGTATTTGATCACCTCTGTGTTTTTTTATTTTTTGAGCTATAAACAAACAAAGAGTGACAATTTTGAAAAAAAAAACATTTTTTTTTTTACTTTTTGCTATAAGACATATCCAAAAAATGTATATAAAAAAATGTATTCATCAGTTTAGGCCAAAATATATTCTTCTACATATTTTTGGTAAAAAAAAATCGCAATAGGGGTATATTGATTGGGTTGCGAAAAAGTTATCGCGTCTGTAAACTATGGGATAGATAAAGGGACTTTTATTTTTTTATTATTTTTACTGGTAATGGTGGCAATCTGTGATTTTTTGCGGTGATGCGACATTGCGGCAGACAAATCTTACTCCAAATGACACTTTTTGGGGACCAGTGACATTATTACATTGATCAGTGCTAAAAAATGCAATGTAAAAATTACACTGGCAGGGAAGGGGTTAACGCTAGGGGCCGATCAAGGGGTTAACTGTGTTCCCTGTGCGTGTTATAATTGTAGGGGGATGGGCTGACAGGGACATGGCAGATCTCACTATTCCTGATTACTGGGAACAGTAGATCTCTGCCATGTCCCCTCTCAGAACAGGGATCTGCTTTGTTTACAAAGGCAGATCCCCATTCTGCCTCTGAACAGTCCTCTGTCCAGCGGCAACCTGCAGGCACGCTGCCACTCCCGCTAATCCCACATGCACAGACCGACGTACAGGTACCTCAGTTCACGCAGGAGAGCCGACCTGCCCCCGTATATGTGCAGAGGCTGGTCGGCAAGTGGTTAATTGCATTGGCTGTATATTTTGGGTCCTTGTCCTGCTGCAGAACATTTGGGTTGAATCACATGCTTCCCTGATGGTATGGCATCATGGATGAGTATCTGCCTGTATTTTCTTTTCTTCTGTTCCCTTCCCTGAAAATGCATCAATCCACCATGTTGTAAATTACTTTTGTAAAGCAGCAGAATTGGTGACCTATTGTTGTGGATTTTATTCAAATTTTAATGTAAAAATAAAGTTACTTTTTTTATATATATTTGTGTTGTGGCACATTGAAAGTCCTTATTTTCCAACCCTTGGAGGTTGGATTACCATATAGTCTAGTTTCTTTTAAAAGAAGAGTCCCAGCACTGAATCACAAATTACTTCACTTTAATTTTACAATTCTCTTTTTGATGACATAGAGAACTGAATGGACTGACTATTGTGGGTGATTAGCTCGTGGGGATCACCTTTCGGGAGAAAAGAGTCAGCGTGCAGGTAACTTTCTTTAGAATCTGGTGGCTTGCCAGGTTTATTGTTAAAGGTTTGCAGGTTCACACAAATAAAAACAGAAAACAAAACCTTGCCGGCGCTAAACTGAACAGTATAGGTTCCTCACTATACGGTGTGGGGCTGGCCCCAACACCCACAAAACAGCACAGTGCAAACCTTTATATTAGAGTCCAAAACAGCACACAGAGCTCTCTCAAATTCCCTCTCTCAGCCCCAGGCCAGACTCTTCCTGCGATCTCTTCCTGGTCATTAAATGCAGCTGAAGAGGGGTTTGAGTGGACCAGAGACTCCGGGCCGGAACCAGCCCCTCCACGGTTGCCGGCAAAACCCGGGTCAGACTCTCACCAGTCCACTCCAAGTGAGCACATGCGAGGTGACAAATATCGCACGTCGACCATCGCGCCTCGCATAACGTCACGCTATCCACAGTTTTAAGGTACATACTCTAAGGAGAATTCATGGACATGAAAGTGTAAGAAACAAACAATCATCATTTGATCCCTTGTTATTTTGGAACACCTTATATACATTTTTAGCAAAACAATCTTCACAATAGACCGATTGTGCCCCAAAAAATAGTATGAGAAGCAGAAACTTTTGAGCTGTTTACCATCACAGCAGCAATTCTAATGCAAATTTGCATTTCTAATTCTCTATCTAATTGTAATCACATTGTTGCAAATAGTACATATGCATATTATCTGGAAGCATCACTTTACCATTATCTAGCTTTGGTGCCACCCACCAGTCTATGCTCTCCTGCCCATTGTTGCACATTCCTGGATTTTGGTTATCCAGCAACAAATATTGATCTATTATAGTTTTATCATTGTTGTGAAAAAAACAAGACTGAATAATTGGTGCTGATACCTTTTCAGCATACCATCCTACCCACTGATTTGCAATAACTAATATCTATTTTTAAATGAACAACTGTTGAAAAATAACCTTTATTTGCCGTATATTAGAGGTTGTATCCAAATTCTTTACTATTACATACTGTATAAAATAAATATTTTGTATTTGAAAAGTATGTTCCGGTCTTGACTAATGATGGGTATACAGTTGTGCTCATAAGTTTACATATCCTGGCAGATTTTATGATTTCTTGGCCATTTTTCAAAGAAAATTTGAATGATAAAAAAAACCTTTTCTTTCACTTATGGTTAGTATTTGGCTGAAGCTATTTATTCTCAATCAACTGTGTTTACTCTTTTAAAATAATAATGACAACAGAAACGACCCAAATGACCCTGATCAAAAGTTTACATACCCCAGTTCTTAATACCGTGTATTGCCCCCTTTAACATCAATGACAGCTTGAAGTCTTTTGTGATATTTGTGGATGAGGCTCTTTATCTTCTCAGATGGTAAAGCTGCCAATTCCTCTTGGCAAAAGCCTCCAGTTCCTGGAAATTCTTGGGCTGTCTTGCATGAACTGCACGTTTGAGATCTCCCCAGAGTGGCTCAATTATACTGAGGTCAGGAGACTGAGATGGCCACTCCAGAACCTTCACTTTATTCTGCTGTAGCCAATGACAAGTCGACTTGGCCTTATGTTTTGGATCATTGTCATGTTGGAATGTCCAAGTATTTCCCATGTGCAGCTTCCTGGCTGATGAATGCAAATGTTCCTCCAGTATTTTTTGATAACATACTGCATTCATCTTGCCATCAATTCTTGCCATCAATTTTGACCAAATTCCCTGTGCCTTTGTAGCTCACACATCCCCAAAACATCAGCGATCCACCTCCGTGTTTCACAGGCCTTGTTGACTTCTCTCCAAATGTAACGTTTATGGCTGTGGCCAAAAAGCTCAATTTTGGTCTCATCACTCCAAATGAATTTGTACCAGAAGGTTTGAGGCTTGTCCCAGTGCTGTTTGGCGTATCGTATGCGGGATACTTTATGGCATTTGTGTAGTAATGGCTTTCTTCTGGCGACTCGACCATGCAGCCCATCTTTCTTCAAGTGCCTCCTTATTGTGCATCCTGAAACATCCACACCACATGTTTTCAGAGTGTCCGGTATTTCACCTGAAGTTATTTGTGGATTTTTCTTTGCATCCCGAACAATTTTCCTGGCATAAATTTTAGTTGGTCTACCTGATGGTGGTTTGGTTTCAACAGAACCCCTCATTTTCCACTTCTGGATTAGAGTTTGAATACTGCTGATTGGCATTCTTAATTCCTTGGATATATTTTTTATATCCCTTTCCTGTTTTATACAGTTCAACTACCTTTTCCCACAGACCCTTTGACAATTCTTTTGCTTTCCCCATGATTCAGAATCCAGAAATGTCAGTGCAGCACTGGATGAAAGATGCAAGGGTCTGCCAGAAGGCCAGAAACTCATTGACCTTTTATACACACACACTAATTACAAGCAAACAGATCACAGGTGAGGATGGTTACCTTTAATAGCCATCCAAACCCCTTTGTGTCAACTTGTGTGCATGTTATCAGGCCAAAATCACCAGGGTATGTAAACTTTTGGTCAGGGTCATTTGGGTAGTTTCTGTCGTCATTATGATTTTAAAAGAGTAAACAAGGTTGATTGATAATAAATGGCTTCAGCCAAACACTAACCATGAGTGAAATAAATGTTTTTGTGTTATCATTCATATTCTCTGAAAAATGGCCAAGAAATCATAAATTCTGCCAGGGTATGTAAACTTATGAGCACAGGTGTATATGCTTGGATTTGATTTGCAAGCCAGTTCTGCCAACACGGCAGTTAATCTGCAAATTGCAAACTTTAATGCAAACTCTATTGAAGCCATTGTAGGCATATCTTGAACATTCATTTTCTCTATATACTGTAACAGGCAAGAGATTATCATTCAAATTCCATGGGGAGCTGGTAACTGCCCTGGTGACATTTGCCAAAAAAATAAATAAACAGTACTGTCCAGCAAGGGGAGGGTCCTTCTTTTCATGCAACTTCAAGGCTTATTCACACCAGGTGCAGTAGGACTGTGTTGGGTGGGCTATTCCAACACAGTTCCACCACAAAACAAGGTAAAATGCCTTGTCTCCTACCTGGTCAATTCAGAGCTGAAAAAAAGTCCAGCATGCAGTACTTTTATTAGTGATTTAAAAAAAGGATATGATTTAATGACATGATCACTGCCAGCACTACTGTTATCCTACTACACACAAGCAGCTGCATTCTAATACAGCCACTGGTATGAACAAGCTCTTAAGAGTGAAATTGGAAAATTTAAAATGTGTTTAATTATTGACTTGGGAGATGCCTTTAAATTGTATGTAGAGTTATGGAACAGATCTATTCTCATGGACTGCATTAGCAACACTACATGCTGCCATCATATAATTTGCATGTTTAATACAATTTTGTAGTTTCATTTTAAGGGCACAATGATATGGGGATCCCTTCAATCATCTGAAAGGGAGCACAATGCACCCAATGGACAGGTAGTGTGGCTAAGCCCACATTTGCACACATTTACTGTCTGCCTATCCAAGAAGGTGGTCCTGGTTTCACATTTGCTGAAACAGACAAAGCCGTCCTTCATGTGCAACGCATTACTATACACTCCTGCGCAACAGATGTGTGATCCATAACCCCCCCTTTTCCATAGCTGCCATTAAATTTGTTTAATCTGGTGGCTTTATTCAATGGTACTGGAAGCAAAGGGAAAACAAGGGCATAGGCCAGCCATCATCCCCACAGGTTGGTTTTGGTTGTGTTACTTGTTCCTGACACATGTAAAGCTATCCTCGGTGTGATACCCTTTTTTATGTTCTATTTTTACAAACTCCTTTTTAAAGGAGTGACATGGTCCTGAAAAAATATAGAAAGGACAGAAACATGACATCTGATAGTGCTGAGAGCCAAACACTGATCCAGACCAAGCTATTTTACCTGCCTATAACAGTATTTTTATGGTATGTTTTTTTAACAATATTAGAGGTTAGCATTTGTACATCTTTTTCAGGTG
>BLSH010095757.1:1959832-1978735 GCA_018402905.1 Glandirana rugosa
CCTACCCTACCTCTAGTCACAATACTAAAACTTTTGTTACGTCACAACATGACGTGTTCGATATGAAAATTCGCTGAAACGGTGATTGGTTATACATACTTCGAATCCCTAAATGGTATAAAAAGGCGCATATTCTGCGATGAAAAAGGATTTTAGTAATATGACTTTTAGTTCCCCGCAGAATATGTACCAGTCAGTCGGCTCCTCGCTCGGTGCACTCACGTATCGACGGGTATCGAACAGTTTGTCCGAAGGAGTGATTGGAGGAAGCCTGTTTGACAAGCTATGGGCAGCTATGCACTCACGTGGCTCGCTCCTCGGCTGACTGACCATGTATAAGACGCCCCTTGATTTTCAGTATAATGATTTTAGGAAAAAGTAGCGTCTTATACGCGGAAAAATATGGTAAATCCCTAAGCTTCATACATATTGGTTAGTGGCAAAGTCGCTTAAAAGTATAGCTTGTGCAGTACAACACTGCATTGTTTTCAAAATCATAACACTGATCTCCATCCCATCCATGCAACCCAAGTATTCTCCTTCCTGCTCCACATAGCTCAGTGAGAGCAGCCCCCCAATGCGATAAGTGGGCCTCAAAGGGAACGCATATTAAGGGCGCATTGCAGCCCCTTTCTTGGTGGTAATGTGCAATTTTCTTCTTTCTCCTCCTCCTCAAGGCTGCAAATAGTCATTTTATGTACTTCTAGTGCAACCTTTTCCTCCTTTTCCCCCTTCTCAAGAGCATATAGCAGCCATGTTTTTGGGCTTGCTAATGTGTTTTTTTCTTAATCATCCAGGCTGAATATTAACAATTTCTCTTGACTACTAATGTAACCTTTTTTTTCCTCTTGCCATTCCTCAGGGGTGCGGAGCAGCCATTTTTTTAAATGAAACCACTAATGCAAACTTTTTGTGGCCTGTGCTATTCTACAAAGAAAGGGAACCCAGCTGCCATTATTTTGACCAGACAGTCTTTAACCAGCATCATTATTTTGCACAGAATGCCATCCCTACCCTCCACCAGTGAAGTCCCATGAGGCAGCAAAAAGCAAAGGAAGAATACAGGGAGGAACAGTGTAAGGTTGCTGGTGGTTTGGAGGAGGAGTACTGGAATCTTGGCAGTGAGGAGGAGGGCATTTTTGGGGAGGCTTTAAAGTAGTGGTGGCCCGTCCATCAGGGCGCACGGACGCCGCCCCCTCTCTCCAGCCACCCCCTCTATGTCATGGATAGATTCATGCATAGCATGAATCCAACCATGGCTGCCCATCACCACCCCATTCATGCGGCCGGCCCCTTTGTGGCACCGGCGGCATGAATAACCGCGGCCCCGCTCGCCAGACTCTGCACACTCCTGCCTGCTAATAGATGGGGTAAGTGCGGGACTTTCGGGGGGGGTCCATCAGTGGCGCGAGTCCCATGGTGGCAGGGGTGCCTGCAGTTTACCCTACCTGTGTTATTGGCTGCAATTTACCTTACCTGTGTTATTGGCTGCAATTTACTCCACCGGTGTTATTGGCTGAAATTTACCCCACCTGTGTTATTGGCTGCAATTTACCCCACCTGTGTTATTGGTTGCAATTTATCCCACCTGTGTTATTGGCTGCAATTTACCCTACCTGTGTTATTGGCTGCAATTTACCCCACCTGTGTTATTGGCTGCAACTTACTCTACCTGTGTTATTGGCTGCAACTTACTCTACCTGTGTTATTGGCTGCAATTTACCCCATCTGTGTTATTGGCTGCAGTTTACCCCACCTGTGTTATTGGCTGCAATTTACCCCTACCTGTGTTATTGGCTGCAATTTACCCCACCTGTGTTATTGGCTGCAATTTACCCCGCCTGTGTTATCGGCTGCAATTTACCCTACCTGTGTTATTGGCTGCAATTTACCACACCTGTGTTATTGGCTGCAATTTACCCCACCTGTGATACTGGCTGCTATATACCCCACATACATTGCTGGGGCTGTATACTGTGCCCTGTGATACTGGCTGCTATATACCCCATCTGTGATGCTGAGCTGTATACTGTGTCCTGTGATGCTGGGGCTGTATACTGTGCCTGTGCTGCTGAGCTGTATACTGTGTCCTGTGATGCTGAGCTGTATATTGTTTCCTGTGATGCTGAGCTGTATACTGTGTCCTGTGATGCTAAGCTGTGTACTCCTGACACAATATGTGGAATACTGCGGACGGAGTGGTGGATTCTATAAGGGGTGGGGCTTATGAGAAGTAGGAGGGGTCAAAAAGGAAGGGCGGCACCTCCCCATCCTAAAACTTCACCAGCTGCCACTGCTTTAAACTGAGACTTTCACCCTAATACTAGGAGAAAAATCTAGGGGATCTACTTCACTATAGAAGAGTGGTTCCAAATGGCCCACTGAGTATACAATTCAAAAAATACGCTTGTGCATGGAACTATTGTTGGTTGGATAACTGCAGAGGGAAAATCTTGAGCGATAGGCACCTCATATTTATCCCCCCTTTTTCCATACTTGTCATTAAATTTAGGAAAATCCCATTAGTAAATAAAAAATAGAGTAGCAAAGCTAAAGTAAGAGGCATAGGCACTTATTTTAATGCATTCTATGCATCAAGATAAAAAACCTTCTGTGTGTAGCAGCCCCTCCAGGACCCCCTAATTACTTACCTGAGCCCCTTCTCTCTCCAGCAATGTCCACAAGTGTCTAAGCTATCCGGGACAATCCTCCTGATTGGCTGAGACACAGCAGTGGCTCCTTTGTCTCCCACGGCTGTCAATCAAAGTCAGTCAGCCAAGGGGGAGAGAGGGGCGGGGCTTAATGGATACACAAAGCTCTTACTCGGCTCGGGTGCCCTCCATAGATAGCTGCTGGCTGAGAGGGCACTCAATAGGAGGGAGGGGCCAGGAGCTGAAAAGAGGGACCTGAGAAGAGGAGGATCTGGGCTGCTCTGTGCAAAACCAGCTGCACAGAGGATTTAAGTATAACATGTTTGTTATTTAACCACTTGCCGACCACCAACCGCAGGTTGACGGTGACAAGGTGGCTTGATATCGCAAACCGCCGACATACGACGGCGGCTGCGATATCATGCACTGTGAGCGCGCGCGCGCCGCCGGAGGTGCGCCCACGTGCTCACTGTGTTCGGGGGGGCCAGGGAGCGGGTGCAGTGAACTCGTTCTCCACCGGCTACCCGCGATGCCCCCCGCAGTGAAAGAACGGAGGTCCGTGTATGTAAATACGGATCTCCGTTCTGTGAAGGGGGGAAGGACTGTGATCACAGCCTTCCTCTATATGGAAGCTGTGATCTCTGTAAGCTGTGAACTCCCCTCCCCCAGCCAGGGCAGCCCACACACAGTTAGAACACGCCCAGGGAACACAGTTAACCCTTAGAGCGCCTCCCCAGGTTAACCCCTTCACTGCCAATGGCATTTACACAGTAATCAGTGCATTTTTATAGCACCGATCGCTGTATAAATGCCAATGGTCCCAAAAAGTGTCAAAATGGTCCGACATGTCCGCCGCAATATCGCAGTACTGCTAAAAGTCGCAGATCGCTGCCATTACTAGTAAAAAATAAAAAAAATAAAAACCCCAGAAATTAATTCTCATCATCTGTAAACGCGGCCACTTTTGCGCAAACCAATCAATAAACGCTGATTACGATTTTTTTTTATCACAAATATGAGGAAGAATATAAATCGACCAAAACCGATGAAAAAAATGTTTTTTTATATTTTTTTTGGATTTGAATTTTAGCAAAAAGTAAGAAATTTGTTTTTTTTTGCAAAATTGTCGTTCTTCTTTTGTTTATAGCGGCGATCAGAAATGATGCAGCGGTGATCAAATACCACCAAAAGAAAGCTCTATTTGTGGGAAAAAAGGGACGCAAATTTAGTTTGGGTACAACGTCGCACGACCGCGTAATTGTCAGTTAAAGCGACGCAGCGCCGAATCGCAAAAAGTGCTCTGGTCCTAAAGTGTGAAATCCTTCCGGGGCTGAAGTGGTTAAAAAAAAAAACAAGACTTTACAATCACTTTAAAGTCTCACTTAAGGAACCCAATGAAAGCGAACAAGAAATAATAAACACATACAAAAAAAGCTGTAAAACAGATAAATGCTGATATTTGTCTTATAAAAGCCATTAGATCAAAGCACATGGATCAATAAAAATCAAAATGTGGATGATTTAATAGTGACAAAGAAAAATTGCAGCGCTAAATAACAATGTCAAAAGAAACTCATAACACATAAAGTGTTATACTTGTGTGTCCATGAAGTGAGAATATATTCAAATAATTAACATAAGAAAAAGTTCAAATAAACTCTCATGAAGAAATATCAGGTGATGTATTTCAAGTTCTCTCCTTCAGTGTGACAAACACCCAGTGCGACTTCCACCAATGATAGAAAAACGCACTCACCAGATGGAGTTGCTGTCTTGAATTAGAACAGCAAAAATCGCATGTGATAAGATCCAGGACCTCAGAGGTATATAGCCAACATCCGCTCCCACTTTCCACTCTTATCTGAATTATAGGACCTTCTTTCAGAATGCATCAGGGGATATGGATCATTAACAGCGAGCTTTCTTATATTCCTGATGATGCGTGTGTGCGCGAAACACCTGTAGAGATTTACTACTATACAACACTTGAGGTCCTGGCTGCCACTCTGCAATAGATTGGCATAAGTCCATGTAAGTGCAAGCCTACTACTTACTTACTTGGCCGCTTTTTATGTAAGTACTCTATGCACATGTGGTTTTGTTTGTTTTTATATGCGAGATCACCAATAGATACTGCATCATGAGATTTTCTCTTTTATGTCGTTGATGACTTATTATTTTGGATGTCAAAATAGAGCTATACCCCCAGTAATTGGGACTTTTAAGGCAGACCGAAAATTTATAATAGAAGTAAACAATTTTTATTGGTACATTAAAAGACAAATTCATCAAAAATGGACTATAACAATCAGTCCATACATTAAAAACAATTGTACATGCGATCATGTGAAGAAAACTTCTCAAAACCCGATGCATTTCAGGATATTGTCCTTTCTTCAGGGGCACACATATAGAGAAGTATATTTCTACAATGTAATACAGAGAAATTAATATTGAACATACTTTAGAGGCACAAAGCACAAAGGAAAACTCAAGACAAGTCACAGGAATACCTGATGAACACATGTATATAAACAGCCTCAAATACCGTCCTTTTGGTTTCAAACCAGCATCAATTCTTACACTTGCACACTTTATACCCTTGCACAAAGTCAGAGATTTTGTAAGATTATAGTCAGGAATATTTAACCAATTCTACCAAGCAGGTGCTAATGATCATCAATTTCATGTAGGTTGAAACACAATCATTAACAGAAACAGCTGTGTAGGAGGCTTAAAACTGGGTGAGGAACAGCCAAACTCTGCTACTAAGGTGAGGTTGTTGAAGACAGAGTCACAGTTAAAGGGGGGGGGTGGGAGAGAAGGGTGGGACTTTAATTGAAGCATGCAAATGACCAAGGAAAAAATGTTTATTAATAAAAATAGATATATCATGGGTTGTGTATAAAATACAATTCATATATATACACATATAGGATTAGGCAGAACGTTTAATGATTGCAAAAGATACATGTACGGTAAAATTAGTAAATACATATTGGTATATACAGAAATTATAACATTCACGCAACACTTGATGGATTTCAGAGACGGCATAGGACAGTGGTACAGAAAAATGGCAGCAGGTACATTGGACCAAAGAGTCAAAATTTGAAATATTTGGCTGTAGCAGAAGGCAGTTTGTTTGCCGAAGGGCTGGAGAGCGGTACAATAATAAGTGTCTACAGGCAACAGTGAAGCATGGTGAAGGTTCCTTGCAAATTTGGGGCTGCATTTCTGCAAATTAAGTTGGCGCATTGGTGTCCTCAATGCTGAGAAATACAGGCAGATACTTATCCACCATGCGACAACACCAGGAAAGTGTGTGATAGGCCCCAAATTTATTCTGCAGCAGGACAACAACCCCAAGCATTTAGCCAATGTCAATAAGAACTATCTTCAGCGTAAAGAAGATCCATAAAGAAGATCATGGAGTCCAGAAAGTGATGGTTTGGCCCCCACAGAGACCTGATCTTAACATCACCAAGTCTGTCTTGGATTACATGAAGAGAGATAGAAAGATTTGAGCCAGCCTACATCCACATAAGATCTGTCGTTAGTTCTCCAAAATGTTTGGAACTACTTGCCCAGTTCTTTCAAAAAGTGCAAGTGTACCTAGAAGAATTGATGCTGTTTTGAAGGCAAAGGCCACTCACACTAAAATTTGATTTAATTTGGATTTCCCTTCTGTTCATTTACTTTCCATTTTGTGAATTGATATATAAATAAATAATTAACACTTCTGTTTCTGAAAGCATTCTTAATTTACAGCATTTTTTTACATCTACCTATAACATTTGCACAGTAGTGTATGTATAGAAGATGACACCAGTTTGTAAACTACTATACTTACAGAGTGAAAAAAAATATACTTAAGCCACCTATAGTCAAGGTTAGCTGCCATGACAGTGGAAAACTGTTATACTCTCCATCCAAAGCTGCAGATCTTGTCTTGTTCTGAGCCATTTTTGCATAACCTGACCATCAAGCAATACTTGCAACAATACCTACAGCCAGAACTGGAGAAACTGAAAAACACAACATCATCAGCACATCCTGTTGCCATATTGGCCAAAGCAGTGAGACCGGAAATATGAAGCTGGCTCTGAAAGTAAATAAAAAGATTTGACTTCAGGTGATTTATGAAGTTTCGCCAAAATGTTTGCCAGAAGATTCAACAAAATAATTGAAAATTTATCGAACTTTCAATATGGCAAAGATTTGACAATAGGCTGCCTGCATAATAAATAGCGTGAACATTGGCAGAAACTGTTGAATTTTCAGTGGATCTCTTTTGCAGGCTGAATTTCCTTGGTGACTATTTAATAAATAAATGGGGGATACCCAAATGTCAGTTTTGTAAGCTAACCAGAGTAAAGCTTTAATTCCTCTTTACAAACATCCTGAGATTTGAACACATCCTGTTGACATCAGATATTTTGCTCATAAGCTGATTAAATTTACGGTTCTTTGTTTTCTTATTTGTAAGTGGGTCACCAACACCAATTGCTTCTTGATTCTCTGAATATTCCAAGTGCTGCAACTTAACAATTGAAATTGCATGCAAATAGACATTTTTTTCCATGGAAATAAGTAAAAAGTCCTCAGCAACAACAACTTTGGATTTGAAATAAGGAAGTGCAAGTCTTCCCAGGGACAAAACGGTCTGGAGTACCAATAAATGCCTATTTCTAGAAAAAAAACTGTTTCGTAAGAGCAGGCTACTGTTGAAATTGTGAACCATACTTTACTAGAGGCTCAGTCTCACACACAGACATGCACATGATCCAGAAGAAAGGATATAATCAGCAGTGATCAGAGTAAACCTTCACATGCATCTACTAATAGCTGCCGCTATTCACTAGCATCATGGGAGCTGAATGATTTCCTTTTTGGAGTTACACATGAATAGTATAACAAGTAAGCAGAACAGCTGCAAGCACAGGGAATTTTATACTGTCCCTAGAAAAGATGAAAACATGTATGTGAATGTTTTGGACCAAAGAAGATTAGAAGTAATTGTTTCTGTAGTCTAAGAATAGTCGTGCTTTATGGATGTGTTGGTATGCAAGAGATTTTAGTAAAACATTTTCTCTAATGCAGTTGAACCACCAACCTGATTTGTGTAGGGTCAAGCCTGCAAAAAATAACTTTTTAATATTCTTCACTCCACTGACATGATCAATTGAGTGCTACAAACAACACATATTTACAAAGGAAGAAGACATAAAAAAGACCTAAATGTTAAATTTTCTTGAAAGATAGAAAAGTTCATAATTTTTTTATTAGCAAAGTTTTATATTTTTCAGACTATAAAAGAAATATAAATAAATATCCACTGTACTTTGACTTTACAGAACTCACCTTGCAGGATCTTCTGTTTCCTCTTCATGCTTCATGTTTTCTTCACAAGCTGGATCAAAGTCAGTTTCTGTCTTGACAGAACATTCACTTTTAATATACAGTATTTGTGTTCTTAAAAGAAAAGTTAAAAGTGAGTTACCAGTTAAATTTTATTTAGCCCCATGCAAGGTTTCTTTATAAGAGCTCTATGAAATGGGATTACATGTTTTTCTTTGATGCTGCTGATCTTCTTTTCACAACTCTTAGCTAGTTCAGCTCTTTTTTGATTTTATCTTTCCTTGTTTGCCATCTAATTATTAGCTGTTAACTTAAAAATAGGAAGCAACGTGCCCCCTTACTGTGAAAAAGAAGAACATTGGGAATCCTCGAGAAATTCCTTATCCAGAAAAAAACAAACAAAAAAGTCTAAGGCAGGGTCCTTTCTTATACACCATGGATGTGTAATTTCTAGTACAAGGTAGGGATGGGTGAATTTGCCTGAGTTTCATTTGCTGAAGGTTTGTCCAATCCTAACTGAAGTTTACAAAGCTCAAAATTAGCAGTGAATCCCATTGAAGGCTATGGGTGGAAAATTCTGCTGTTAAATTATGTCTATTTTTGGTACTAAAAGGCAAACTTTTGTCAACTATTGCAACTATTGTCAAAAAAAAGGTCATTAGACTCTGGGTGCCATGGGAGGTATTTACCAAAGCAAAAACATTTTTTAAATGCCATACAGTAATGAGATTGTACTTTTAATCGTGTATGGTAAAAACACGAATCTATTAAATAACATGCTTGCGGGGATGCTTTGAGGATGTATAGTGTTACAGAACAATTTACACAGAGTCAGCAACATGGTATTCAGACATATACACGTTGCATGTATATTTGATTTTTTACATTTTACTTCATTTAGCTTGCCTTAAACGTAGTAGCAGAACCCCAATCCAATTTATTTCAACTTGAAAAAAAAAGGCTTTTTTATATAGTTTTGGCTGCAACACCGGATATTTTATTAAGCACTAATAGGCCTGAATTGACTAGTGAAAGTAACAGCCACAATAGATGTAAACGTTATAGGAAAGTTTAATCTTAAAAAAAAGCTAAAGCCATCAACTTTGCACAAATTGGCAAAATACATAGTTGTGAGCTTTTTCCTAGTACCACACTGCATCGTCTTAATAACATGTTAATAATAACATGGCCTAATAACATGTTAAAACAAAAATGTTTCAAAACAACAACCCCACATGCCCCAATCCCCTTCCATTCTTGTATCACCAATTATTTAGGATTTAGATATGTGCTTGATAAAAATTGGCTATCATCAATGCAGTACACAAGCACTTTAATAGACCACCATGTGAGAAAGAAAGATGAGATGCATGGCATACATAGACAAGGTCCATTTGTCCATTTACACATTAAAAGGGAGTTCATCAAGATTGACAGAAATGGCAGGCTATTCCTGTGTGAATTCTAAAAAATGTTACTTGATCAAATGAGCAATTGTTTACAGTCCTGAGTAATGAGGGTTGTAAAGACTACAGCTGCCCTTAACTAGTCTTTTCACCTTCATTAACAACAAGATGAAAAGTGTTTGGTCAGTGAATCAGAAACTGCTCCAGGGTTAATAGCTGTTTTTCAGAGGGAAAGTTTTAGAAGCGTCATGCTGTAGAAATGATCGTTATTATGGAAGCACAGGTCTAGAAGAATAATATACATTATTGCATATATGGAAACCACCTAGTGCATAATATAGGCATTACAGTATGTATATGCAGGATGGGTGAAATGCCTCTATGCTTGCCAGTTTTGCACACCTCCTGCAGCATTTTTTCCTGACAAAACATGGGAAATTTACTGACAATGCACATTTTTTAAACTGACAACCTGAAAATGAATCCCCTATTAAAAACTAAGACAATCAGTATTTAAACAGTATACACACAATATGGAAACACTGGTAATACCCATAACAAGTAATTTTGCCTGGTTTACACTTAGGTAGTCAACACAGCATGACAAATTATCAGCCCCTGATCAAGTCAAGTCAAGCCCTATTGTCATTCTACTACATGTGAGGACATACAGTAGAATGAAATGTCTTATCTCACAGGACCACGGTGCTACATACTAATTAAACATAATTATAAATATACAAAAATACAACACAGCGAAAAACGTAAAATAAAAAAATGATAAACCTGTACACATCTGGAAACCATGTAACTGTACATATACTATGTATTTCTAAAAGTCTTTGCAGCAGCATGTGTTTGTAAAGGTGTCTAGTGCATATTCAAGAATAAAAAGAGAGGAAGTGAGATGTTCCTGATCACGGTATATAAGTTGTAAAAGAGGGTCAAAGGGGATTGGAGTTGAGAGCTCTCACCTGGGGGAAAAAGCTGTTGAGCAGTCTGACAGTCCGGGTTTTGATACTCCAATACCTTCTACTTGATGGCCAGAGCTGGAAGAGACTGTGGGAGGGATGGGTAGGATCGTTCATGATACTGGTAGCTTTGCTGGAGCATTGTGTATGGAAAATGTCCAGAATGGAGGAGAGAGGGACACCAATAATCTTTTCGGCTGTCTTCACTAGCCGCTGCAGGGTCTTGCGGTCATCAGAACTGCAGTTCCCATACCAGACAATGATGCAGCTGGTCAGCACACTCTCAATGGTTCCCCTATAGCATGTAGTAAGGATGGGTGGAGGGAGACTGGCTTTATTAAGGCAGCGGAGAAAATATAGGCACTGTTGTGCCTTCTTGGTGAGTGACGTGACGTTCGTTGTACAGGTAAGATCCTCTGCGATGTGCACTCCCAAGAATTTAGTACTGATGACTCTCTCCACAGTCGAACTGTCAATGGTCAGTGGGGGGGTGATCGACAGAGTTTCTCCTAAAATCCATCACAACCTCCTTTGTTTTGCTTACATTAAGGGACAGGTTGTTTGTACTACACCATTTAACCAGTTGTGCCACTTCCTTTCTGTAGAGTGTTTCATCATTGTTGCTGATGAGACCTACCACAGTTGTGTCATCCGCATTAAATGCTAAGCTAAAGTCAATGAACAGCATTCTAACATAAGAGTCTTTCTGTTCTAAGTAGGTAAGGGGCAGGTGGAGGATGCAGGATACTGCATTGTCCGTGGAACGGTTTGGATGGTATGCATACTGGTATGGGTCCAGCGTGTATGGAAAACTGGACTTAATGTGATGCATAACTAACCTCTCAAAGCACTTCATCATTATTGGAGTTAGTGCTATGGGACAATAGTCATTCAAACAGGACACAGGTGTCTTCTTTGGCACTGGAATTATGGTGGTGGATTTAAAACATGTAGGGACAACCACCTGGCTCAGCGAAATATTGAAGATATCTGTATGGACATCTGTCAGCTGTGCAGCACAGTCTCTCAGTACACGTCCAGGTATGTCATCAGGGCCAGCAGCCTTCTGTGGGTTAATCCAGGACAGGGTCATTCCTTACGTCAGCTGAAGAAAAACACAGCGCCCGGTCATTTGGGGATGAGGGTAGTTATTGTGCAGGTATTTGGTTCTGCATCTCAAACCGTGCATAAAAGTGGTTGAGTGCATCTGGGAGGGAAATGTCATTGTCACTGACCTGTGGAAGGGGCTTATAGTCAGTGAGTCTGGATGGCTTGCCATAGGGCCCGCTGCTAAAGTTTTTATTGATTTTTTGAGCATATTGTTGTTTTGAGAGCTGCTTTATCCCCTGATCTGGTCTTTAACAGTCCATGAACCTCTGATGTCATCCATGGCTTCTGGTTGGCATGTGTGGTGATAATCTTGGTGACTGTCGCATTATCTATGCACTTTTTAATGTAAGCAGTCACTGTTTCAGTGTGCTCTTATAAGTCTGTATGATTGTTGTAAGTGGCTGTCTCTTTAAACATGTTCCAGTCTGTATACTGAAAGCAGTAAATGTTTTTTACAAACTGTCCGTAAATTTACTGACAGTTGGCAACCCTGATGCTTGCCATGATAGAAAGGCACTACATATTTTGAATGGGTCTCTGAGGGCCTCTGGTCATTGTAATATTTAAAAATGCTGTGCTGGATTTTGTCATATGTTGCAAGTATTCTGTAGTCTCTGTTCAGTGCTGGGTTCACAGCTAAACAGCACAGCAACTACATCTTTTTCTGACATAAACAAAATGCTCTTTCTATAATGGACTGTTGACTTTCTAAAATGTGACACAGAGGGGTACACAACAATATGTAACCATACTGCAACCCATGGTAATTTAGTGAAATATAGCACAGTATAGCAAAAAACTGTCCCTACAAACTGCTAGCTTGTTCTAACTCCTCCAACACACACTTACAAATGGTTTCTGGGAACCCAGTCTTTTATAGTAAGGGGGCAGGTACATAACAAAGTCCCATTATTGGCCCTTCTAAGCCAGCTCACCTACGTTCAAAGTCCAGGCAGTGCATTATGGTTAGAAACAATTTGTTCAAAATTCACAACAAATTAAGAAGGATCACAAACCTTGAGCTTCAGATCCATGGTAGCAGCAAACCTGGAGCTCATCCCCTAACTGACTATGACTGCAGTTTCAAATAGAGGGTATTAAATAGGCATGTATTCTCTACAAATAAAGTATACTTTATTTCTATCTTCAGGTATTTACTTATGTTTAAAAAAATGACAAATTAACAAACAATAGGAAGTTTTTCTGGGTGAGGCCTCCCTAGGGTAGACATCCAAAAACTCTGAGCCTGCTTCCTGTTGCCACCAAGTGACACTCTGTAGTATTCCTCTTTGCTTCTCTAAGAGCAGCTACTTATAAGTTTATGTAGTAAGATTAGAGGAATAAATACACACTGCCAGATCAGAAGAGGGTTATGACTTGTAGGGAGGGAGGAAGCTGTGCCAGGAAATTGAAACTTTCTGGATTGTCAATCTGTCAATTCCTTAATAGGTTCAGAGGTACATTGCATTGTCAATTAAAAATTGTTCATGGGAAGTAAAATGCTGTAAGCAAGCATTTAAAATATTTGTTTTTTTCTGTGCTTCTAATTGTATTTTAAACGTCTCATTTAAACATTAAAACAAATTTAAAATCCTTATTTTGTGCTATGTCTAGATGACAATAATAATTTATTTTTTAGACTATTAATTGAAAATGTATCAGCTTGAGTGAAATTATTTTACATTAAAACATTTACTTATTAATTAAGTAGGTTATCTTGATTTGTATTTAAATACTGATGCTGACTGTTGCTTACTATTTCATATGGGTTCCAAGAGAATGGCTTAAAATCTGTCTGAATTCTGCACTAGTTACAGTATTTTATGTATTCCAAAAATATTTATCTCTTTAAAAAAAAAAATATGGCAGTTATTTATGAACAAGTCATGAGATAAAATAGGATTCATGAGAAACTTTCAATAGTTAAAGATTAACATCTCACCTTGTGGATGGCAGATGCAGTAAATCCCAAGCCATATGTTGCATGTCTTGTAAGAAAACATAGCTTGTGTAATGCCTCACAGGCCACAGTGTTTACAAAGTGAGTATGATCTGCCAAAGAAACTAAGGCATAAATTGCAAGTTTTCGATTGGATTGCCTGCATGCATGCACGTACATTCACTCACCTGTGTCATCATGATCCATTAATCTACACAGCTGATTATACACTGATCTTCAATGTGCACAGTGCGTTCCTACATGATGTGTACGTTAAACATTTTATTCTTCCTTTTCTTATAATGTGCACCACAGAATGTGCACACCACATTAGAAAAAATAAATAAACTGCAATAAAAAAGATAACACGAGTGGCCTGATAAGCAATCAAACTTACATATGCTAAGCTAAAATACATAACAAAAGAACCCTATATGCTAAGATGTTGTATGAAAAAGTCAGCATATGTATTTATCACTGAAATCTGTATTATAAGTACGGTTGGCAGGACTTCATGCTTGCTAGCTCCTGTTTCAGAGTGGATCTAGAAGTTGAGCTCCAGCAATTAAGGCTTTCCCTGGAGCTCTTAGATCCAGCTCCAGACAATACCAGAAACCTCAGCTCCAGAGAACCTTCAAGATGCCCAGATTCAGCTCCAGCTCTTGCTCCACAAACTATTGCTCCAGGTAAAAAGTGATTTGCAGCAGCTCTGTTTTGCTACAGCAAAGAAATGCATAACAAAAGAACAAGCAAAGCTCACTGGACAGTGCAGGTAAAACAATAATTAAAAATAGGGTATTGCACTTTCAAAAGTTGAGAGTTGTCATCACAGAGCAAGATTCACAGCATGGATCAATGTTTGCAGACTTGTCTCACTTCCTGTGTAAAAGCCCGCATACAGAGAAATGGAAAGGTGCTGACAGCCTGAAAAAACCCAGGCCGACGAAGACCCACAATGCAAGGTTGGCACACCTGAATCAGCTTTATATAGCCACAAGGGCCAGGAAAAGTGACACTAGAAATCGGAAGTGACATTTTACACATTGCTTTTGGGCTCACTCTAGCTGAGGGAGATCAGCAAATCAAAGTTTGCCGGTCTCCCTCCCCTCCACCCCCCAACACCTGCCATGTGGGTCCTGGGCCAGAAGAAGAGACAGTGGAGCCCAGGAAGCATGGTGGTGGTGGGTAGGAAAATGTCTTCTCTGAAGAGGCACTGAAAAAGTACAACCTTGAGGATGGTATGAAGGACTAAATAAGTCTGAGCTCTTTGGAAAGATGAAAGAACTATACTCCTGAGAAAACTGAAAGTAATTCCAGTAAAACCAGGTGTGACAGAATTGCTCTTCCTTACAATTTAGTGAGACTGTAAGGTGCTGCATTTGTTTAATTTCATCATCCGCAGAGATCCACTGACTAACAGTGGGAGGGTTTGTGCTCTTCCATTTCAAAGATATATATGAGAGTAAGGAGGTTGTACAAGATTGATAATGCATGGTATATGGGGTTAAGATGGTGTATAGGGTTAAGGTACAATATTTTTTTTAAAGTAGATAGGGGAGTCTGAGTCAAGGTTCGTGGCCTAATAATAGACAGAAAGTGGCAAAGTTGCATGGCATGTCAAGTCTTTAAAGGTGGGTCTATCATAGTCTATATGTCATGGATAGGTTTCTGGGCCCCTCTTAGAGAGAAAGTTCTTCAGCCAGAACCAGTCTGGTAGTAACAGACGGTTTAAACTGGATTGAATATTCCAGGAGTAAAAGGGCCCCATAGCCGCTATCATACCCAAAGGGTGAGTAGAGGTCTTAGAGATGCATTTAGTTTTATCAACTGTCAGTAACATAGCACTTAGGCCTCATGCACACAGGACATTTTTTGATGTTTTTACAGCTGTTGTTTTTAGCTGCAGGTGCTTTTTTTCTACGGTCAATAAACTCTCCATCATGTTATCCTATGTGTTCATGCACACATAGGCTGTTATCAACTGGTTTTAGAAGGGACATTTCTGAGCTGTAAAAACGTTCTAATGCCCAAAAATGTGCAAAAACATGGCTCACCAATGTTTTTGGGCGTTTTAGATCAATAAAAAAAAAAAAAGGCTCAAAAACGCCAGCGCTAAAAATCCATAAAAGCACACATGGACGCCGCTGCAAAAAACACTCAAAAAAGTTGAAAAAAGTCACTAAAAGCTACTGACGTTTTTAGGACTTTTTTTAATGTCCTGTGTGCATTTTTACTGCTAGCAGAACAGTGGACAGCCTGAGGATATTTTATTCAATCCAAATCCGCTCTCCTTTCATAAACACAAAAGGTCGTGAGGTATTCTCTTGAATCATTGTGATTTTTATTTGCATTTGTCATTGCTGGAGGGACGATGCTTACTGCACCAAAGCTAATGTGCCTGCAGTGTTGATTAATGGAAATCTGGCCCTGATAAAATACTAATTTTCAGTACAGGATTGACAGGATTATTACTTTTAAGGCAATGAAAGTCAACTTTCTTAGTGACTGAGATCCAGGTATGCCATATTGTAAGATCCAAAACATTACTTTATGTATAGTTGCTTTCTAGCTACAATACCTCTTATTTCAGATTCTTCTTCAGGTCTACCACATTTGTGTGGCTTGTTCACACTGTATGCATTGCAATACATTTTGCAGCATCTTAAAACGGAGCATTACACATTCCCCCAAGATGCTCCACACAGTTAAAAACACAATTGTTGCATTTATTGAAATGTCAGGATTTATTCCAGCACCACTGTGAAATGAATGATAGACCTGGTTTAATAAATATGTAATTAATGAATACATAACAATTAATGCAGGTCTCTAGTGCATTTGTAAAACGTTTCCAAAATATTTTTACAGCTAACCTTAAAGTGATGTTAGAGTCTTGTTTTTTGTTTCTAAATAATAAATATGTTATACTTACCTGCTCTGTGTAGTGGATTTGCTTGGATCCTCCTCTTCTTGGTTCCCTTGCCGACACCCTTGGCCCCTCCCTCTTTCTAGGTGCCCCCACATCAAGCAACTTGCTATAGGGGCACCCAAGCAGGCACGCTCCCGAGCCCTGGTTCTGTGTGTCCATGCATACATGGAGCCATGGCTCGACTCCCTCCGTCTTCTGATTGGCTCACTGGCTGTGATTGACAGCAGTGTGAGCCAATGGCTCCTGCTGCTGCCAAAAGCCAATCAGGAGTGCAAGTCCCCAGACAGCCTAAGCTCTTGTGGACATGGCTGGATCGAGAGGGGGCTCAGGTAAGAATTAGGTGGGGCTGGGGGAGCTGCTGCACACAGAAGGTTTTTTACCTTCATGCATAGAATGCATGACGTTAAAATATCTTCTGCCTTTACAAACATTTTAACAAAAAATGTACTGTACTTAGAATGCAGTAGTGAGGAGCAAGAAATGTAAAACACAGTGAGGGGAATTTATCAAAACTGGTGCAGTCAGAATTTGGAGCAGCTGTGCATTGCAACCAATCAGCTTCTATCTTCAGTTTGTTCAGCTTTAAAAATGAAAGCTATGAGCTGATTGGTTGCCATGCACAGCTGCCCCAAATTCTGTCTGCTCTAGTTTTGATAAATTCCCCTAAGGGCTCATTCAGACAGGCGCTGAGACAGGTCCTGTATGCTGAGCCACTTTTTGCTGCATCTGCATCCACCAGAGAGCTTCACCTATAGAAGGGGGTGCACAGATCTGAATGCAGACACTGTGCGTTTGGATACATGCATCCCTTCCTGTCTGCATGGCAAATTTTGACATTTGACTATGTCCATGCAGCTGCTGCATACCTATTGACTTTAACTGGATTGCCTGCACAGGAATGCACAGAACACCAAGCATCCCCACGCGATACACGGCCATCACACTGGGCATGGACGCATATGCTTCATATAAATGAGGCCTAATTGTCATGTGGGCCAGATAGCAGGAAAGAGGAGATGTCTAGTAATTAACCACTAGAGATCTGCGCTATAGCAGAAAGACGGATTCAGCGCGGATCTCAATTGCTGGGGGGACGTCTGTGGACGTCCGCCCCTATGCATGCTCCCGGCGCGCACTCACAGGCTGCCGCACGCTGCATGGGCGTACCCGCGGGTCGGGCCGACTCGATGTCTGCTTGTGATCCGCGATCGCCTATCAGAGCGGCAGAACGGGGAACCACCGATGTAAACATGGCGGTTCTCCGTTCTGTGAGAGGGGACATAACAGATTTACTGATCCCTGTCACTAAGATTAGTTAGATCTGTTATGTCCCTGCCAGCCCCAACCCCTCACAGTTAGAACACAATGAGGGAACACAGTTATCCCCTTCACTGCTCCCTTAATGTTAACCCCTTCCCTGCCAATGATATTTATACAGTAATCAGTGGACATTTAAATTTCTGATCGCTGTATAAATGTCATTGGTCCCAAAAAAGTGTCAAAAATGTACGCCCCAATATCAAAGTCCCGATAAAAATTGCAGATCGCCACCATTACTAGTAAAAAAATAATAATAATAATAAAAACGCCATAAATCAATTCCCATAGTTTGTAGATGCGATAACTTTTGCGCAAACCAATCAATATATGCCGATTGCGATTTTTTTTACCAAAAAGATGTAGAAGTATATATCGGCCAAACCCGATGAATAATTTTTTTGGATTTGCATTATAGCAAAAAGTAAAAAATATTGTCCTTTTTTCAAAATTGTCTCTCTTTGTTTGTTTATAGCACAAAAAATAAAATCCGCAGATGTGATCAAATACCACCAAAAGAAAGCTCTTTGTGGGAAAAAAAAATGATAAAAATTTTGTTTGGGTACAACGTCGCAAGACCGCACAATTGTCATTCAAAATGCGACAATGCTGAAAGCCGAAAATTGGTCCAGGCAGGAGGGGGGTTTAAGTGCCCAGTAAGCAAAAGGTTAAAAGAGAAGTATGGGAATTTTATTTATGAATCATACTTACCTAGGTAGATGCTGCATCTGTCCCCCGCTGGCTCTAAGGCTGAGACCCAAGAAATCAAACAGCCGATTACTCAGTTCTCAGTGCTCCCTGAGCAGAGAGCTGGTGGCTGTCAGTCTCTGGCTCTGCTCTGCCCCCCCCCCCCCCAGTGCTCACTAAAACACTGGGCTGTAGAGGGGCAGAAGTGGCCGGCTCAGGCTCTCAGCGGCTCGCTGAGAGGCTGAGCTGGGTGACAGTCCAGACATGTGAGCAGATCCCAACCATATGGTTGTGATCTTTCCCCAGCCTGGATCAACTCTATGACATCAGCAAGCCCGCTGTCAGCTGAAAATGGGTCACAGGAGTGCGAAACAATCTGCACTGCTGTGATCAACAGGAGAAGTACAACCAAACAGGCTTTGGCTTTACTTCTCCTTTAATAAATATATCACACGACCTGCCTCTCTGCTCCTGTTTGGCATTACTTGCGACAATTGATAAATGTCCCCATTTATGTTGTGAACTCACCCTC
>BLSH010095757.1:1978745-1997159 GCA_018402905.1 Glandirana rugosa
CATAAGCAACCCACTAAAGTTAAAGCGCACAAGGTCCTGGCGGTTCTGAAACGCTTATAACCTGCAGCGTCTCGCTGGGTAACACTTTGGGCGAACACAACCGTCCCAACTGGACTCCCTAAACTCCCCAATAACTTTAGAAGAAATTAAACAAGTAATAGCCTCTCTGTCACCCAGCAAAGCCCCAGGCCCCGACGGGTATACAGCAGAATTCTACAAACAGAACATCACCACCATTGCCCCGACCCTGCTCTCCCTCTACCAACGGATCCTTGAAGGGGGCCCGTACCCTCCCTCCGGTTTTCATTAAATTAATCCCCAAGCAAGGAAAGGACCCAACGGACCCTGGGGCCTACCGGCCCATCTCACTATTAAACCTCGATACCAAAATCCTCTCCAAAATTATAGCAAGGAGACTTGCAATAATTATGCCGACTCTGATACACCCAACACAAGCGGGTTTCACAATGGGTCGCTCTGCGACGTCCAATATTCGCAAAGTCTTGGCGGTCCTGGAACACGCGAAATTGAAATCACCCAACGAATACGCCATAATTTCGTTAGATGCCGAAAAGGCGTTTGATAACGTCAGTTTTCGCTGGCTGAGCTTAGTTCTACATGAATTTGGTTTTGTAGGCCCCTTCCTCCATCTCATCAACACAATGTATGCAGCCCCTTACGCTAATATCATTGCAGCCGGACTTACCTCTAATAAAGTCCCTCTCCACAAAGGGACGCGACAAGGATGTCCCCTGTCCCCCTTACTATTCAATTTGGCCATAGAACCCCTATCTAGATTTCTGCTGGCCCACCCCAAATTACACGGGATCAAAATTGGCACACACGAACTTCGAGCGGCGCTATTCGCAGATGATATCCTATTATTTTCGGCTAACCCCCAAAGAGATATCCCACTGATACAAGAAATTTTTAACGAATTCAGGTCGTGTGCAGGTCTTAAAATTAACTTTAACAAAAGCGAAGTACTCCCACTCTTCCATGCAAGGACACCTCAATGGGCACTCAATTCCGCTTTCCGCGTCACCAACTCACATATCACCTACCTGGGCATAAAGATTGGAAAATCCCCCTCCTCTATGTATAATTTAAATATTCTCCCTGTCATATCACGAATTGTAGGTGAGCTTCACACCTGGACTAACCTCCCGCTTTCTCTACTGGGAAGAAGTCACCTCTTCAAAATGGTTAGCTTTCCAAAACTCCTTTACCCCCTGCAAACCATCCCCCTTCTCATGCGCCACAAAGACATTCAGATAATAAATAAGGCCCTCTCTTCTTTCCTATGGCGGAAGAAATGCCCACGAATAGCTCTAACCAAACTATTCCTCCCTAACCACCTTGGAGGCTCCAATCTCCCCAATATACGTAACTACAACTTAGCGTGCCTCCTCAGAGTGGGTTTGGACTGGCTAGCGGAAACCTCCAGATACTCAAATTATGACTTGGAATCTCAGATGATCTCTCCTCACGGTCTAGATGCTCTCCTCCACTGTCGATTGCGGGACCTTCCTCCTGCTCTGAAACAAAATCTGCTCATCAGGGACACTAATATTGCATGGAGGGAAATCAGGACCAAAATGGGCCTCCCAGCGACCATCTCTTGCTCTCTACCAGTCGGGGGTCACCCGACAAGCCCTCTATCTGCTCAACGAAACAGTATAGCCTTCTGGTCTCGCCAAGGCCTATGGACATATGCGCAACTATTCGACCCTATTTCTGGGAATCCTCTCTCCTTTTCTCAAGTCCAAGCAACATTTAACCTCCCGAAAACCCACTTTCTCCCTTTTCAACAAGCCACAAGCTTTGCTGCCAGCCTCTACCCAAACAAGCTGAAACGATTCAAACCCACCTTTATCGACAACCTACTTCTGTCCAGAACACTAAAAATCGGAGATATCCACAAGCCTTTATCAGTTCACCTCCGGAGATCACGCACCCAGGAACCACCCCCACCTTGGTCTAATGTATTTTCAGGGCGAGCTATTACCGACTTTGCACTTCAGGGCTACAACACTACAAGAGCCTTCATTCAAAACGAATTCTGTAGAGAACAACAACTGAAGATTCTCCACCGCGCATACATGCCATACTCAATGGTGCTGCCTATAAACCGTCGCTAAAACACAGACTTTGGGAATGCCCTGTAATCAACACCTTCTGGTTACAAGTGGAAACTCTAGCTAATCGAGTCTCGGGCTATTCCCCCTGTAAAGACCCACTTCCACTACTCTTTGGTTTCATGGACAATCCCTTTCCAGGTACCCAAAACAAAAACGCTGTTGTTCTTCGCAAACATAGGCATTGGCTCACCTATTGCTTCATGCTGGCAAGGAGGGTCATCCTTCAACAATGGACCTCAAAGTCTCCTCCTACCATAGCAATGGTAAAGTCACACCTTATGGGACTCTACCAGAAAGAACTTCTGGATTGCTCACTAAATGGGTGCGATAGGAGCAAATTAAACAGAATTTGGGAAACCTTTATCAATCAATCCCACATCACGCCTCCACCTACCCCAGGGTCGACTTCCTGACCCAACCTCTTGGATAAAGCTTGGAATACCTTACAGTAATGGTCATCTTACGCCCTTCTCCTACTACCCCTACTTCCACCACTACCCTACCGGCTCTAGCCGACCGATGATTAGATTGAATGGACTGGATGTAACCTTCCCTTAACAAACTAAGTCAACCGCGCTGTCCAGCTTCTTTAGATATCGGCAGATAAAGGGACTATAACTGAGCAACAACTGAAGATGTGCCTCTGAATGTTATTTTGACCCCTATTATATATTCCATAGTGGGCACCCCCCTCCTCCACTCCCCCCTCCCACCCTACCCCTTCCCCTCCCTCCTTCCCCATTCCTTCCCACTTCCCCTCATACCCCTCCCCCCTTGGTTTCCCCTGCCCTTACCTATGTCATGATTATCTATGTTTTATGCTAACTCTCATTTGGATCTATTGCTTCTATTGTATTGCAATTCTTGTTTTGACTTTTAAAACTCAATAAAATGTGTTAAAAAAAAAAAAAAATCTTCTGCCTTTACAAACATTTTAACAAAAAATGTACTGTACTTAGAATGCAGTAGTGAGGAGCAAGAAATGTAAAACACAGTGAGGGGAATTTATCAAAACTGGTGCAGTCAGAATTTGGAGCAGCTGTGCATTGCAACCAATCAGCTTGTATCTTCAGTTTGTTCAGCTTTAAAAATGAAAGCTATGAGCTGATTGGTTGCCATGCACAGCTGCCCCAAATTCTGTCTGCTCTAGTTTTGATAAATTCCCCTAAGGGATCATTCAGACAGGCGCTGAGACAGGTCCTGTATGCTGAGCCACTTTTTGCTGCATCTGCATTCACCAGAGAGCTTCACCTATAGAAGGGGGTGCACAGATCTGAATGCAGACACTGTGCGTTTGGATACATGCATCCCTTGCTGTCTGCATGGCAAATTTTGACATTCGACTATTGACATCCCTATTGACTTTAACTGGATTGCCTGCACAGGAATGCACAGAACACCAAGCATCCCCACGCGATATACGACCATCACACTGGGCATGGACGCATATGCTTCATATAAATGAGGCCTAATTGTCATGTGGGCCAGATAGCAGGAAAGAGGAGATGTCTGGTAATTAACCACTAGAGATCCGCGCTATAGCAGAAAGACGGATTCAGCGCGGATCTCAATTGCCGGGGGGACGTCTGTGGACGTCCGCCCCTTTGCATGCTCCCGGCGCGCACTCACAGGCAGCGGCATTCGCGGCTGCCGCACGCTGCATGGGCGTGCCCGCAGGTCGGGCCGGCTCGATGTCTGCTTGTGATCCGTGATCGCCTATCAGAGCGGCAGAACGGGGAACCACCGATGTAAACATGGCGGTTCTCTGTTCTGTGAGAGGGGACATAACAGATTTACTGATCCCTGTCACTAAGATTAGTTAGATCTGTTATGTCCCTGCCAGCCCCACCCCCTCACAGTTAGAACACAATGAGGGAACACAGTTATCCCCTTCACTGCTCCCTTAATGTTAACCCCTTCCCGGCCAATGACATTTATACAGTAATCAGTTGACATTTACATTTCTGATCGCTGTATAAATGTCACTGGTCCCAAAAAAGTGTCAAAAATGTACACCCCAATATCAAAGTCCCAATAAAAATTGCAGATCGCCACCATTACTAGTAAAAAAAAAAATAATAATAAAAACACCATAAATCAATTCCAATAGTTTGTAGACGCAAAAACTTTTGCGCAAACCAATCAATATATGCCGATTGCGATTTTTTTTACCAAAAAGATGTAGAAGAATATATATCGGCCAAACCCGATTAATCATTTTTTTGCATTTGCATTATAGCAAAAAGTAAAAAATATTGTTCTTTTTTCAAAATTGTCGCTCTTTGTTTGTTTATAGCACAAAAAATAAAATCCGCAGATGTGATCAAATACCACCAAAAGAAAGCTCTTTGTGGGAAAAAAATTATAAAAATTTTGTTTGGGTACAACGTCGCAAGACCGTGCAATTGTCATTCAAAATGTGACAACGCTGAAAGCTGAAAATTGGTCCGGGCAGCAGGGGGGTTTAAGTGCCCAGTAAGCAAGAGGTTAAAAGAGAAGTATGGGAATTTTATTTATGAATCATACTTACCTAGGTAGATGCTGCATCTGTCCCCCGCTGGCTCTAAGGCTGAGACCCAAGAAATCAAACAGCCGATTACTCAGTTCTCAGTGCTCCCTGAGCAGAGAGCTGGTGGCTGTCAGTCTCTGGCTCTGCTCTGCCCCCCCCCCCCCAGTGCTCACTAAAACACTGGGCTGTAGAGGGGCAGAAGTGGCCGGCTCAGGCTCTCAGCGGCTCGCTGAGAGGCTGAGCTGGGTGACAGTCCAGACATGTGAGCAGATCCCAACCATATGGTTGTGATCTTTCCCCAGCCTGGATCAACTCTATGACATCAGCAAGCCCGCTGTCAGCTGAAAATGGGTCACAGGAGTGCGAAACAATCTGCACTGCTGTGATCAACAGGAGAAGTACAACCAAACAGGCTTTGGCTTTACTTCTCCTTTAATAAATATATCACACGACCTGCCTCTCTGCTCCTGTTTGGCATTACTTGCGACAATTGATAAATGTCCCCATTTATGTTGTGAACTCACCCTCCAGGGCCCATGCAGGCTCTTCCTCAGCCCAGGCTTTAAATCCAGGCTCTATCTCCCTGAAGCTGGAAGATCCTTCAGGCACACTTTGTCCTGGTCCAGAGGGCCTCCATGATCCCCCTCTCATAGTCCAGAGCCTCCAGACACCTGCTGCCCTAGTCCTGGGCCGCCAAACACCCCCTCTCCTAATCTGGGACCTCCAGGCACCCTCTCACCTAGTCCAGTATCTCCCTTGTACCCCCTATCCAAGGGCCTTTGCCACATCAACCACCATTTCCTAGTCAATGGCCTCCTTTGCACCCACCCCCCTAGTCCAGGGCCTCCTCTGCACTCCTCTCCTTGTCCAAGGCCTCCTTTACAGCCTATCCCAAGTTAAGGGCTTCCTCTGTCCTCTGCACCTGCTCTCTGAATCCAGGTCCTTTATCAACCCCACTTTTCAGGTCCAGGTCCTCCTCTACACCCCCCCCCCCCCAGTCCAGGGACTCTAGTGTACTCCCCTCCTAGTCCAAGGCCTCCTCTGCATCCCCCAGTCAAGGATCTCCTGTGTACTCCCCTCCTTGTCCAGGGCCTCCTCTGCACCCCCACTCCAGCAACTCCTCTGTACCCCCCCTGTCCAGGGCCTCCTCTGCACCCCCCAGCCCAGGACCTCCTCTGCATCCCCTAGTCCAGGGTCTCCTCTGTGCTGCTACCTCCCAGGTCAGGGTCTCACCCCCCCCCCCCCAGCCCAGGACCTCTTCTGCATCTCCCAAGTTCAGGGTCTCCTCTGCACCCCTCCCTCCAGGTCAGGTCCTCCTCTGCACCCCCAGCCTAGTTCCTCCTCCACACTCCCCAGCCCCGGGCCTCCTCTACTCCCCCCATCAGCCAAGGGCCTCCACTGCACCCTCCAGATCAGGGCCTCCTCTGCACCTCCCCCCCCAGTCCAGGGCCATTTTTGCAGCCTCCCCTTCTCTGGGATGCCTCACGCAGAAAAGACATAGGCTGTTTGGGCACTGGCACCCCCCCTATATGCGTCAACCGGGGCAGGCGCTCCCCACTGCCCCCTCCCCCCCAGTTTCGGCCCTGGTAAATACCATTTATATATTTTAACCTTAAATGAAAATTAATTGCAAGGCTCTTAGGCTGAAGGATATTGTTTGCAAGACATACTGATATTGATTTTCCTATTGGAGGGCTACTGTCAGATCACTACATGTGTGATTAACGATCTTAATGACTTGCTTCAACACTGGATTTAACAGGAGATTAAAATGATATTGTGAAGCCTTAAACAAATGGGAAATACTTGTGATTGAGTGGGTTTAAACAATATATTAACCTTTTTTAATGCCATGAACCAACCCTTGTATAGCTGATTACAGTTTTCTGTTTTTCATGCATGCCAATAAAATGCCCGTTTCAGTCTTTAAAAACTGACTAAAGACTCCACAAGCCAAACATGTTATGGAAAAAATAAAATGCCGCTGAATTAGGATCATTATTTTTGAACCTGACTCTTACACTATTTATGAAAACTTAATCTTAATAAATTATGCACTAAATTTGCTATATGACGTATGTATGTATAAGTACATACAGACACAATCTCATAAATCCATAATAAATGTATAAAAAAGAACGGTGCTGAGTTAGTCAGTGCCAAATATATCTAGACTTATATTCATGAATGGTTGTGAAACCACAAAAAACAAAGATACTAAAAACATTAAATAGGTGACTTAGGCTGGCCATACATCATTCATTCATAAGGGGGGATCACTCCCACTGAGCTAATGTATTCTGCCAGCAGGGAGCCTTCCTCGCCAGCAGAATACAAAGATCAGTGTTGCCATCAATAGCCGGTGGCACTGATCGTTTGGTGAAAAACCTGACAGTCTGATTGTACACAAGTTGATCAATGTTTCGACTTGTGTACAACCAGCTAGCCCATTCATGGATCAAAATTAATCTGGTCCCTGCTGATCAGCCTTAATGTTTATCCGTGTATGGCTGGCTTTAGACTAACAACTTTTCTTCAATTCTTTATTTTTAATTTAAACTAAAAGGATACCCTTAACCTTTTTACACACCTGTGTGGGAATGAATGCCGAAGATTTATGGTATAAAATGATATTTATTCAAAGCAGTGCACCATAATTGTGTGTATGTGTAGGTTATGCACATGTGCATGTATATATATATTTATATATATATATATATATACAGGGTGGGCCATTTATATGGATACACCTTAATAAAATGGGAATGGTTGGTGATATTAACTTCCTGTTTGTGGCACATTAGTATATGTGAGGGGGAAACTTTTCAAGATGGGTGGTGACAATGGCGGCCATTTTGAAGTCGGCCATTTTAAATCCAACTTTTGTTTTTTCAATAGGAAGAGGGTCATGTGACACTTCAAACTTATTGGGAATTTCACAAGAAAAACAATGGTGGGCTTGGTTTTAACGTAACTTTATTCTTTCATGAGTTATTTACAAGTTTCTGACCACTTATAAAATATGTTCAATGTGCTGGCCATTGTGTTGGATTGTTAATGCAACCCTCTTCTCCCACTCTTCACACACTGATAGCCACACCGCAGGAGAAATGGTAGCACAGGCTTCCAGTATCCGTAGTTTCAGGTGCTGCACATCTCGTATCTTCACAGCATAGACAATTGCCTTCAGATGACCCCAAAGATAAAAGTCTAAGGGGGTCAGATCGGGAGACCTTGGGGGCCATTCAACTGGCCCACGATGACCAATCCACTTTCCAGGAAACTGTTCATCTAGGAATGCTCGGACCTGACACCCATAATGTGGTGGTGCACCATCTTGCTGGAAAAACTCAGGGAACGTGCCAGCTTCAGTGCATAAAGAGGGAAATACATCATCATGTAGCAATTTCGCATATCCAGTGGCCTTGAGGTTTCCATTGATGAAGAATGGCCCCACTATCTTTGTACCCCATATACCACACCATACCATCATTTTTTTGGTTCCAACAGTCTTGGAGGGATCTATCCAACATGGGTTAGTGTCAGACCAATAGCGGTGGTTTTCCCATCACTGAACAAAATCTTCTGCGTAAACTGAGGGCCCTGTTCCAATTTTTGTTTTGCCCATTCTGCAAATTCAGTGCGCCGATCTGGGTCATCCTCGTTGAGATGCTGCAGTAGCTGGAGTTTGTAAGGGTGCCATTTGTAAGTACCTAATATCCGGCGAAGGGATGTTCGACTAATGCCACTCTGCAGTGACATGCGGCGAGTGCTACGCTGTGGGCTCTTGCTGAATGAAGCTAGGACAGCCACTGATGTTTCTTCATTAGTGACGGATTTCATGCGTCCACATTTTGGCAAATCCAACACTGAACCAGTTTCATGAAACTTACCAAGCAGTTTGCTAACTGTAGCATGGGAGATGGGTGGTCTCGTAGGCTGTCTTGCATTGAAATCTGCTGCAATGACCCGGTTACTGCGTTCACCAGACATCAACACAATTTCTATCCGCTCCGCACATGTTAACCTCGGCGACATGTCAATGGCTGTAAACAAAGAGAAACTAGTAAATAACTCATGAAAGAATAAAGTTACGTTAAAACCAAGCACACCATTGTTTTTCTTGTGAAATTCCCAATAAGTTTGATGTGTCACATGATTATACTTACATTTATTTATTTATGTGCAAAATACTGCATTAAATATGACTGATTCTTTAACGCATTGTTGTGACTATAAAACTGTTATAAAACAGCTAACAACCCCCTGATTTGGCAGTGTACATTGACTATCATCAGACAGACTTCAGGCTTCTCTGGCAAAGCTGAGTCATGCAGGATAATTAGTTGCATTACTATTTCCAGGTCTTTACTATTTCAAGGTCTTTATTGTGATAGACAAAACATTATTGCTGTCAGGAATTAGTGGGCAAAAATAATGAAGCTGTATTTGGCAGGAGTTTGTAGGGATCTACTGTCTGCATTTGTAAATGCCTGTAAATATATTCTGTATGCACTTCCTGTCTTTTGGCTGTTGGGTAAAAAAAACTAGAAAAGGAAGTGGAGAGAAACAGAGAACTGAGCTACATGATCATAACACACAGGAACTGCTACTGCTGCTGTATTTTCACCCAGTTCAGAAGCAGAGACTGTTAGGCAAGTATTCACATGCGCTAATAGTTTAACCACTTGCCGGCCGTGGCTTGACGGCGGCAAAGTGGTTCGTTATCGCAAACTGCCGTCACCTGACAGCGGCCGAGAGAATGAGTATTGTGAGGGGGCCAGGGAGCGGGTAGGGCAATCTCCGCCTGCTTCCTGCGATGGCTCCCCCGCAGAGAGAGAATGGAGGTCCGTGTATGTAAACACGGATCTTCGTTCTGACAGAGGGGGAAGGGATGTGATCACAGGCTTCCTGTATATGATCACTCCCCTCCCCCTGCCAGCCCAGCCCCCATACAGTTAGGACACACTGAGGGAACACAGTTAACCCTTAGAGCACCCCCTCCAGGTTAACCCCTTCACTGCCAATTGCATTTACACATTAATCAGTGCATTTTCATAGCACTGATCACTGTATAAATGCCAATGGTCCCAAAAAAGTGTCAAAATGGTCTGACATGTCTGCCGCAATATCGCAGTGCCACTAAATACCACAGATTGCCGCCAGTACTAGTAAAATATTTGAAATCATCAAAACCCAATAAATGAATTCTCATCCTTCGTAAACTCTGCAACTTTTGTGCAAACCAATCAATAAACGCCGATTGCAATTTTTTTTTAGCAAAAATATGAGGAAAAATATAAATCAGCCAAAACCGATGAAAAAAAATTTTTTTTATATTTTTTTTTGGATCTGTATTTTTGCAAAATGTAATATTGTTTTTTTTGCAAAATTTTCACTCTTTTTTTGTTTATAGCGGTGATCAGAAATGACACAGAGGTGATCAGATACCACCAAAAGAAAGCTCTATTTGTGGGAAAAAAGGACACAAATTTTGTTTGGGTACAACTCCGAACGACCGCGCAATAGTCAGTTAAAGCGACACAGTGCCGAATCACAAAAAGTGCTCTGGTCCTAAACTGGGAAATCCTTCTGGGGCTGAAGTGGTTAACTGCAGTTGCCCATAGCTTCTTAACTGTGTATCTAAATCTTTGTGACAGACTTGTCTCTGTCGTGTTGTTATTATCTCACATGCTAGGTCTGTGCTACCGTATGCATGTACTGGTCACCTTCCAGTATATTAGTAGGTTAACCTAATTATTGTAATAGAGTGTATACGCAGCTCTTGTTACTTTAGTCAACCCTGTCTAGGATTATATAGTTTGTTTTAGCCCAGGGCTCAATAACCTGCATAGGATAGAGCCAGGTTAGCTATCCAATGGCCACTTCTGGTAGCTAGAGGTCCGGTAGCATGTCAGATTGCAAACTACTAGGGACTAAAGCACAGAGTAGATAGGCTGACTTTGAGTTCCAGTGCCACACCATGGTTTCTTCATGTGAGAAACTGCGCTACTGGCTAGTTGGACTAGCCAGGTTGGCTGGAGGGTCTCCCCATCACCACAGGTCTCCAACACCAAGACATTTCTCAGAAAATGTTCTCTTTTGAACATTACAATCCACCAATGTATTAACCAATACCTTGTTCACTGAAGTCATCATCATCACCAGTCTTATGGGGATGATTTACTAAAATTGGAGAGTGCAAAATCTGTTGCAGCTCTGCATGGTAACCAATCAGCTTCAAACTTCAGCTTGTTCAATTAAGCTTTGACAAAAAAACCCTGAAAGCTGCACCAGATGCCGAGCTGCACCAGATTTTGCAGAACTCGTGACAACCACTTTATCCTTTTTGGTTGAACTAGATGGACTTGTGTCTTTTTTCAACCTGACTAACTATGTAACTATGTAACCTACAGGTAAGCCTATAATAAGACTTACCTGTAGGTGCCCTGCATATCTCCTAAACCTGCACAGTTTAGGAGATATACAGTGTACTGCTGATGCCGACATCATTCGGCACATGCGCAGTGAAGAAACGGCCTCCATGCCGTTCCTTCACTGTGATCGTGCCGTGACTGGCGGCTCCCGCGCGCATGCGTGGGAGTGACGTCACGCAACTCTGGCCAGTCACAGAGCCGGACACGTGGCCCTGGAAGGAAGCGGGGCTGAAGATGGATGCTGCCTGCACAGGGGACATCGCTGGACATCGCAGGCTTTGTTTGCAGGTAAGTGACACATAATGGGCTCCTATGCGGTGCATAGGAGCCCATTATGCTTCTACTTTGCAGGGGAATATTGAGGAAGTAAACCCCATCAGGGTTTACGTCCTCTTTAAGAAAATCATGAACAGCAAATGAAACAGCAAATCTCAAATACACAAGCTAGCTACAACTAGTTAGACCTTTGAAGTTTTTTTTTTTTGTACAATTAAAGCACAAAATAATGGTATAGTTACTGATAATGTTACTTGCATGTCATCAAGTCAATTTCTCAACTTAAGGTTAAATAATGCAAAAAATTCTGCTTTATTTTACTTTGATTATTCAGAGATCCAGTACCGCACAATCATCACTTGTTTCCAATACCCTCAAAGGTAGGATACACCTGGTCTATAGGGTACAAATAACAGAAGATCAGGACATCATTATTGGAGAATAGGTAGTTTTGGACTTTCCCTAGTTTTATATATTTGGATTTTATTTTATCATTTCCAAGCACTCTTCTGTGTCAATTCAGGGATAAGGGATTCTAGTTATCCAGAGCTTTATTCAATTAATTACATAATACAATCTAATTTAATGTGTGCGTTGGGTGAAAAGAGGTCAGGTCATTCCCTTTATGAACAATTGATTATATGTATGAGTACCTATGAATACTATAAAAACCCTTCACAAGGAATATATATTGAAATAACTATTTGATCTATTTCACAGGCTCAGACCCTAGGAAACTAGGCAGTGTAGAATTTAGCCATAAGTAGTTATTTACTGTCCAAATGACAATTTTAGAAATGACCTAATTAACCACATTGTTCAATTGTTGCACATCTCCTATAGCTGTATGGCTGTCTGTTCTAATTTGCCATAGAATTAAATGACAGAACAATGACACAACAGAAAGAAAACCCAAGATAAGAGAAGAGTAGTAGAGGACAGTATTCCCTCAAAGCATAGCTGACATTCCAAATCATTACATCTTAAATCCCAAGATGTCTGTAATCAAGAAAATAAAGCACACATTAAAGATTACAGTACAGTAGATTCTTTAATCACAGTCTGTTAAACTTGTAAGAGGCAGGATTATAAACTTAATTTCTTTGCAGGTTCATTAATCCACAGAAACATTTAACATTTCGCAAAGTTAATATGCAACATATTTTAAATATAACCAACAATTTAAAGCATATTATAGCCACTCTCTCAAGATGACCACAGAAGTTGGTGCTGAAATTGTTCCAGTCTCACAAGGCATGTCTGCCTTCTCTAACAATGTGTCAGTCTCTTTAGGCAGGGATGTTACATAAGAATACTAAATGTATAATATCACTTTATAATGTAGTATCCCATTGAAATCACTGGGAGCCTAATCTGTCATATTAAACATGTCCGTTTTCTGGGCTAATAGTCAAGAGGATGTAAACAAAAATAGCTTGGGGGTGGGCACTGTCCTGGGGAACATGTACCAATGCAAAAATAAAATTGAATATCTATTTGGCCAGGAGTAGTGATTTTTATAGGCTTAAAGTGAAACATGAAAAATCTCCAATTCCTTTAAACAAGGGAATCTTGAGGGTGTCCCAATCCTGTCTGTGAATGGGGTGCATCTCTGTTATGTACAGAAAGTGCTGCAGCAGCACTGACATTTACAAAGGATCAGGTTCTTTGTTGAAAAAAAAAATGATAAATGTTATTTTTGCTGTAGAACATCCTACAGCAAGAATGGAAAAAAATTGCATAGAGTCTAATATAGGTTTTAAGGGGGACTCTGCGCAAAAACAAAGAATGTGCCAGATCCTCCTAAAAATCTATACCCCTAAAAATCTATACCAAACCCTTAATCCAAGCACACAGCCTGGCTAGCCAGTTAAGTGTGTGGGGGGGGGGGGGGGCAAGCATGTGGCTCTCTCCTTCTGAGCCATACCAGGCCACATGGACTCAACCTGAGAAGACCCGCCCTGGCAAAGCATCCATTCCCCATGTTGATGAGGACAGGGGCCTCTTTTCCCCAACCCTTGCCTGGTAGTTGTGGGGGCCTGTGGCCCAGGGGCCTATCAGAATCTAGAAGCCTTCTTTAATGATAAAGGATCCCCAGATACTGCTCCTCCTAAGTGAATGAGTATGGGGTACCCCTGCTCATTCCCAAAAAAAAAACAAAAACATTTGTAACCTAGAAATAAAGACACCCAAACATTTGACAAGTCCTTTATTCAAAAATATTAATCCGTGGCCATATTTGGGCAGTGATGTCACTGCTATCCCTGAACCTTTGCTTAATCTCTTCCCGCCTATAGCAGAATGACGGATGGGCGGTGTTTGTGTTATCCTGACGTCCAGCAGAATAAGCCACGCTCGTGCGCCCGCTGCTGGGCGGCAATCGGTGGTGTGGTGTGTCACTCTGACACACCACAACTCCGATTGTGGTAAAGAGCCTCTGAAGGAGGCTCTTTACCACATGGTCAGCTGTGACCAATCACAGCATGTAACCAGGAAGTGCAGATAAATGGCTTTCCTTGGTTCACGCTGACAGGGAGGCTCTCTTGTCAGAGGGGGGGTCTGCGCTGATAATCAGTGCATTGATTATCAGTGCAGCCCCCATCAGAGGTGCCCACCACAATGCAAATCAGTGCCCAACAGCTGCCAGTCAGTGCCCACCAAAGTGCCAGTCAGTGCCCACCAAAGTGCCAATCAGTGCCCATCAAAGTGCCAATCAGTGCACATCAGTAATGCCAGTCAGTGTGCTTCAATGATTCCAATCAGTGCCCATCAGTAATGACTGACAGTACCACCTCATCAGTGCTGCCTATCAGTGCTATATATTAGTGCCCATCAGTGCCATCTATTAGTGCCCATCAGTGCTGCCTATCAGTTCCCATCAGTGCCGCCTGTCAGTGCCCATCAGTGCCACATACTAGTGTCCATCAGTGCCATCTATCAGTGTCCATTAATGCCGCCTATCAGTGCCCATCAGTGCTGCATATCAGTGCTGCCTATCAGTGTCCATCAGAGCTGCATATCAGTGCCACCTATCAATGCCCATCAATTCTACATATTAGTGCATCCTTATCAGTGCCATCTTATCAGTGCCAACTCATCAGTGCCCATCAGAACCACCTCATCAGTGCCCAACGAAGAGAAACTTATTTTTTTCAAAAAATTCTGTATTTTTTAATTTGTTTAGCAAAAAATAAAAACCCCAGTGGAGATCGAATACCACCAAAAGAAAACTCTATTTGTGGGAAGAAAGTGCTAAAAAGTTAGTTTGGGTACATTGTTTTGAATGACCGCGCAATTGTCATTCAAATTGTGACAGCACTGAAAGCTCAAAAATGTCCTGGGCAGGAAGGGGTGAAAGTGCTTTGTACTGAAGTGGTTAAAAGAAGCAGTTATTTCCCAGTGATGTCAGTGGTTCCTAGGGATGCCACAGGTTCAAACATTTTCACCTTCCTTAGGAACCATTGACAGCTGGAAGCTGTCATATATAGAAGCAGTATAAATATTACATGTATATATGAGGAACAGCTCCTGGCGAACAGGGATGGACCAAAATTAAGGCATTCATCTGAACAACTGAACAACCAAAGTTTGTAAAGATCACCCACTTTGCAAAAATTACCCAATCACCATAAAAAAAACTGTATTTTTGCTTTGAACATGATTGGATTATGGAAGTCAGCAGAGCTTCTCTTCATTCAACAAGCTCTGGCACAAATTCCCTTGCTATGTGCTATTTCAATTGCAAATTATACAGCCTATTTACCTTTAGTAATACAGCCACGGTGTTTTTCCTAATATTTAAGATGTTCATATGTGAGAACAATCCATTTCAAGAAACAATGAGGCTAATATTGCTGGAAGTTTACTTTCCTCACAATCATTTCACAGAGGTCACCATTAAAATCAATTGCAACCTTAGATTGTAAGCTCCTTGAGGGTAGGGACTGATGTGAATGTACAATATATATGTAAAGCGATGCGTAAATTGGCAGTGCTATATAAAGTACCTGAAATAAATAAATAAAATAATACAGAGGAGAGATACAATACACCTTTCGATAAAGGAAAATGCAGTATGTCAATAGGTCCATGCAACCTGAGCCTAAACATATTAAAGTTCCAGTATTCTAGCAGTCATCAATCATATTGAAACATCCTTGAAAGTTTAAATACATTTTGTGATGCCACATGTACAAATAAGATACAATACCTTGCATATGATTTTCCTCTAAAAGTGGGATAAACTGTTTACAGTTTTCCTATGGATAATTGTAACTTAAGTAATAGGATGGGAACTAGGAAATTAAAATATGTACTGTATATGTTCTCCAGATACCAACTGTATACCCTTTACCCCTAAATAATCACCATGTTCATTGAATAAACGTATCTAAAAACCCTTTCAATCATCTTCTCTTTAAACCCTTCTAATTAAAGAAGCCTATCCTGCTTCTAACTAATACACTGTGTTTTTACTTTCTCCATCAGCTCATCCCCCACAGTTATTACCTTTTGTATCACTTGACACTCCCTCTTAGATTGTAAGCTCTATCGAGCAGGGCCCTCTGACTCATCCTATACCAAATTGTATTGTAACTGTAATGTCTGCCTTAATTTTGTAAAGCGATGCACTTTAATAATAATAATATACAGGATTTATATAGTGCAAACAGGAGGGTACTTGCTTGGGGGCTGTAAATCACCGCCTAGGTTTCATAGACACTTCCCATTGGCTGTCCATCAAAAAGGTTCTCTCAGGTCCCAGAAGACTGCAGCAATGTGATGACATCACAAAGAGGGGAAGCAACAAGATCAGTTAGCGGCAGGACCAGACTTTAGTGCTGGATCAAGGATCAAGTGCCAACAGGTGCAGGTGAGTCAAAGAGGTGTTATGGAAATTTCTGGTTGTGACTCTAAAAATAAAAGTTAGTTTTGCAATTGCAGGAACAGATCCACAGGACTCAATCTCTGTGTTTAAAATGTCCGTTCTGACAAGATTTATTGTTACATGATATTTTATGCATAGATAAGAAAGGGGTGGTGTGAATTGTTATTAGAAACTAACAAATAGAAATATATTATTAAAAGCTAGCGAATAGAATAATTTCAAAAGTAAAACATAGAGAGGGGAGGGGGGAGTAGAGACAGAGTGAGAGCTTCTAGCAGAAAGTGTATCTGTGTGATAAGTGAAGGCCACAGAAGACATTGCAGCAGCGTGAGCAAAATGGAGTCTCTTGTGCTTAAATGAACAATACAGTGAAAGTCCATGTCATTTCCCTCCTTTTGTTTATTTGACACCATTCGTTTCCGCGTTACATTCAGCCGATTGCCGGTAGCTCCTGCTACGTTGGCGCAGAGAGATGGCGTCCTGTTCAGCTCTCTCCTAGCTTTCTCAGAATAATGGGTTCATCAGGGCTGGTGGACCATCTATTTATACAGTGGGTGATCACACAGAGGCACAGCCTGATGAGGAAGTAAATAACAAGTATGAGAAGCAGGAACATCACAATGTAAACACCTAATTTCTGTAACCATGTTGCTATGCCATATAAAAAATCACCAAAACCTCCTAATCCCTTAAAGGGGTTCCATCCATCTTTAGCAATATCTCTGGCCTCATTCTGTAGTTCTCTTATCTTAGCAAGATGTCCTTTAATAATGTCCTCACTATCAGAAATGTATATACAACAGTCAGTGTGAATAACCTTACACATCCCACCTTGAGCTGCAGTGAGATCATTTAATGTTAATCTGTGCTCTAATACTACTTTTTTAAGCTGAGCCTTTTCGTCACTTAATAAATCTATATCAGTGGTAGTAAGGTTAATAATTTAATCTACAATCCTAGTGTAATTGTTTATTCTTTTCATTGCTTCAATTCCCCATCCTCTCCAGGAAGGGAACCATGACCATACCATGTCACCTTTAGTGAAAAGTTCTCTTTTGAACACCAAAGGGTATTCTGGACTTTGACCGGGTCGCACCGTGTCTTTGCGAACAGCCAAAGCAGGTAATAACTTCCCAATATAACATGTACCTGTAACATTAGTAGGAAGCCAGGCGAAAGCTTTATCTCCACATATAAAATATAACCCTCTACGTATGGATGATATACCTGCTCCTAAAAGACTGGATGCAATAACATTGAATCCCAGGTAACCAATATTTCCACATATTGGGAACTGTGTGCAATTTGTTTTATAAAGGGTTCTATTTAGTTCTGGATCTGGGATATAAAAATACTGACCAGGGTTTCCTCCATAAACTGTAATTTTTGCTGCGGTGCAATCTGAATTGCCCAGCCGTGTACATTTAGTGTTAAGTGGGCATGTGATGTTTAGACAAATCTGTGGGGTATCTATGTGTTTTGAGACCATCAAAGTTACTGATCGGTGCTCATTAGCTGTGGAAACAATGTATGAGCCATTTATTCTGGTCCTATTTAGATCAGTGAAGTTGAGAGGCATTGCTATCATGGGTATTGTTCCTGTTTGAGGATATAAGTGAGAACACACCCAGCAGTTACTAGCGTTGCTATGGGTTGCATACAATTTTAACATTTGAATGAAAGGGTTATTTTTCCATGTCTCAGTTCTCACAGACAACAAAAAAAGAAACATCATTTTTATTTCAAAGGATATCATCACTTCAGGATTTTCTTGCAATGACTGGCGTGAATCCAGGTGGGCTTTCCTTCCAACTTGACAGCGGAACCGGTTGTCAAAAGCACCAAATGTGGTCCATCAAATTTTGGTTCTAGCGGCTTTCTGATGTGTCGCTTGACCACCACCCAGTCACCTGGTTGGATTCTGTGAATACCTGGAACAGAATCTGGGTCGGGGATAGAGTTGCAAACACCTTCATGTACTTTATTCAATGTTCTTTGCAAAATCTGAACATATTCTAACAGACTAGAGTGACAAGCCTGCAACTGTTGAGGAAAATATAGCCCTGTTTTGGGTGGCCCTCCAAATAAAATCTCATAGGGGGACAGCCCATGTGGTTGTTTAGGGGTAGTTCGTACTGAATATAGGGCTATTGGCAAAGCTTC
>BLSH010095757.1:2007152-2031252 GCA_018402905.1 Glandirana rugosa
ACCATACCTGACCCCCCCCCCTGGGATGCGTTTAAAAGAGTCAAAAAAAACATATAACGGCCTTTGACCGTTATATGTAATGTCGGCGCTCACTAAAATTTACTGTTAAAAAGGAAACCTTTACAGTAAAACGAGACCGATACAAGATGTGTAGTGTCTCTACGTGGGAAAATGTCCGTCTTATTCCCCTGGGGGTCCGTGTGCCCCAAATCAAATCCAAAGACGTCTGGACGCATCACCTCTCGGCTAGCCGACAAGAGGACTGTCCCCCCAGACGTGACTTACAAATAGTCACGTCGGGGGGGAGTCCTAGCGGTGTGACCTGGAAATTGTCATTTAAAATCACTCGCGGCTGTAATGTATATTGCCAGTTTCCGGCAATATACAAAAAAAACTGAGAAAATTTGCGTAGGGTCCCCCCCCCCAGTCCATACCAGGCCCTTCGGGTCTGGTTTGGATTTTAAGGGGAACCCCACGCCAAAATTTTAAAAAAATTTGACATGGGGTCCCCCTTAAAATCCAAACCAGACCCTTATCCAAGCATGCAACCTGGCCAGCCAGGATAGGGGGGATGAGCAAGCCTCCTGAACCGTACCAGGCTACATGCCCTCAACATGGGGAGTATGGGTGCTTTGGGGCAGGGGGGGCTCTGTGTCCCCCCACCCCAAAGCACCTTGTCCTCATGTTGATGGTGACAAGAGCCTCTTCCCCACAACCCTGGGCTGTGGTTGTGGGGGTCTGTGGGCAAAGGACTTATCGGAATATGGAAGCCCCCTTTAATAAGGGGCCCCCAGATCCCGTCCCCCCATCGTACACCTACTACTTCACCAAAAAGTGTCAAAAAAGAAAAAAACACAGGAGACAATTAGGGACAAGTCCTTTATCAAAAAGCAAAAAGAAAAGTGTCCCCATTGTAATCCATCATCAATTATGGCGAGCAATGTGCCCGAAATAAAAAAGTGTGACCCGCCCCCTCTGATGTATATGCCCTGCCATATAAATCAAAACAAACAGTGAGCACACGGTGGGAGCCCTCCCAACGGGAAGGAGCTGTGCGCTCTGTCTGCCGCACAATGCATTATGGGGCGCCCCGCGGCAGAGAAGTCGCCCCATAATGTTCTAGGTTGCTCGCGGGCTGAACAAACGGTCGAACGTCCGAACATCAGAAGTTCGGCCCGAATTTATGCTTGGGCCGAACTGTTCGCCCATCCCTAGTGGAGACACCCTGGTGTTTTTGCTGGGACCTGTCACTTCCTGTCATATATTTGTGACTGCGTTATCACCATCACTTCCTGTCATATATTTGTGGAGGCGTTGTCACCATCATAAACTGTGCTGCACTAAGTCACTTTTGATTGTTGCAGCGCCACCTAAGGCTCGTTATATGAACTGCTTTGAACTAATATTTGGATAAGGCGCTAGTTTGTGGAGTCAAAGGCACCTTCATCCCATAAAGGTAGTATGAAAAATTAATGAAGAAAAAAGCGGGATTTTTATGTTGCCACAAAAAAATCACAAAAGTATATAAAAAATAGAAAATGCATTCATAGAATTCTAAAAATAGGTACATAAAAGATTTTTATCTTCCACCGTGATAATACAAGAAACATTACCACAATACAGTACAGAGTTATATTCTGGAAACATTGAAAAACTGTCTAGATGCCTATGAGTTCTACATGTTTCACTTATAGCTTTGTCAGGAACTATGAGGCATACAGTATTTATAAATAGATATAAGAAATAAGAAAATGTATTAATGACACAAAACAAAAAATCGAATGAGAATTTCATACAAGCTCCAAAACATATAACTGCATACAATTCATCATGAAAAAACAGACATTTATTTATAAACTCATGTCACCTGCAACCCTTTATGGAGGCTAAACCCATATAGGGAACTGATATTCATAGTTTACCTGAAAATGTTTCCTGTAAAGTTTCCCGTCACAATGGTGTACAAATCCCACACAAATGGAGAGTCAGGCAGAAGGCATAGAAGACTGCAGGGTAGATCGACAAAACAACGTGGTATAAAGTCTCAATTTCCCTTACAATGATTATTGGTCATCTGTCAAATTAAATTGACCCAATTAAATATAGACACTGCAATCCAATGTGTGCATCCATAAATGTACATATATGTTACATACACAAGGATGCACATAAAAAAGGAGGCACAGGGGCAATAGATAAATATATATCAAAAACTCCAGATGTATGTACAATCTGAAATGTCAAATAGAACAACCAGGAGATAGGAAAAAACAGACAGGTAGAGGGGAAAGCATCCCCAGAGAATCCCCTAAGAGAGAGGGCTATTAACATGTTTGCCACATACCTGGAGATCCAGATAAGAACAGTCATTCAAGCTCCAACAAGATTGTGAGATGATGGTTCAGTCAATGAAATAATTAGATCCCACAAAGGAAAGAGATATCTGCCACCGCAAATGTCAGGGAAAGAACCACCAATTTCCTTTGGTAAAATCAAACAAGAGGCAAACAACAGAGGGGCAAAGCATCAGAATGAATGTCGAATGCAAAACCCATTAGCGTCCCATACAAAGACGGGACAGAGATACACCATAATCAGCAACTGTGGCAAAACTGCAAAGCTTACCCCACACACAAATCCCATTTGTGTGGGATTTGTACACCATTGAGATGGGAAACTTTACAGGAAACATTTTCAGGTAAACTATGAATATTAATTCACTATATGGGTTCAGCCTCCATAAAGGGTTGCAGGGGACATGAGTTTATATGTAAATGTCTGTTTTTTCATGATGAATTGTATCCAATTATATGTGTTGAAGTTTGTATGGCTTTCTCTTTCGATTTTTTGCATGTGTCATTAATACATTTTCTTATTTCTTATATCTATTTAGAAATACTGTATGCCTCACAGTTCCTGACGAAGCTATAGGCGAAACATGTAGAACTCACAGGCATCTAGACAGTTTTTCAATATTTCCAGAATAAAACTCTGTACTGTATTGTGGTAATGTTTCTTTTATTATTACAGTTGAAGATATAAATCTTCTATGTACCTGTTTTTAGATTTCTATGAATAAAATTTCTATTTTTTATACACTTTTGTGATTTTTTTTTGTGGCACCATAAAAATCCCGCTTTTTTCTTAATTAATTTTTCATACTGCTTTGAACTAATATTTTGCACATGTATTCTTTGTACATAATTGCACTGTTTTATGAATTATTGATTGATTATCATTTATTTATTTATTGGGTACACAGAGCGAGCGCGGTTTAAATTTCTGGTTATCACATATTGGTTGCATCAGCAACTACACACGTGCAGCTCTCTCATACTGATGAATTTTATTTCATTTGATTATTTATTAATTAATTATCTATTATCCAATTACATCCATCTGCGCGGGGAAGGGTTAAGGCATCTTTGACCATTGTTTTCAATTCTCATATAAACGTTTGGATATTAATGGTATTTCAAAAGTAATTTTCATTATTTTTAAATTTACAGTTTTATTAAAATAACATGCAATCACGGTGCTCTTGTGCTTTCACTCTATAACATGAACTTGATAAACATCGTGTTCTGTTGCCACCATCAGGAAACCTGCCCAGAAAAACATCATGCAGCCCTCATTAAGGTGCATGAAATACAGAATATAAATGAAAGAGGATGCAGGATGAGGATGCAGGAGATTAACAGCACTAAATTTAAATTACGGATAAAAAAAGGTGAAAACAAGTATTTTATTTTAAAAATATAATACACAGTGTTCTAGCTAAACCATCACATGTGAGGCAAAATATTAAAAAAAAGGCATAATAAATTTTCACAATAAAAAGTATATTACTTCAAACGATCTCCTCCCTATAATGTTGTGTAGCCAATGCCCCCTTGGGGTTGCTGAAAGTTGTGGTTCACCTGATCACACTGCCCTCAGTTACGCTTTTTCCTCACATCCGGAGTCACAGACCAGGCTGGTACTTTGTTTTTGTGTTTTTATTAGGGGATTTGAACTTGGATGGGGTAGGGATGATTATGGGATTACAAAGGATCAACTGTTCTTTACATCGGGACCTCTATATACACACAGTATATACACTTCTTCTTCACTCCAGCACTAACACTTGCTGCACGGTTCACTCCTTGTTTCTCTCTCCTGCACAGTCACTTGGTTCCAGCCCAGCTAGCACATGGTCAGGCCTGCTATAGTTGAAGCAGGACCTGCAGACCGCCCGTTACAGGCAGAGATCGCTGGTGCCCCCAAAGTGTAACAAAGTACAATGTGCTAGCTAGTGTGATGGACTACAACTTCCAACCCATCCTCTTCCAGGCCCTGCCAGCCCTTCCATCTGCAATGGCCTCTTCCACTGCCACAGCGACACCACAGTCCCACTCTGGCTTCTGCATCCCTCCTAGACTGTCTCTCACCCCAATTTGCTTTGGCATGCCCCCCCAGACTGGGAGCTCCCCCTAGGCCATGACAGCCTCCACACTATCTCATCTTCAGACTTCCACCCAAACTCTCCTCCCAGACTGGGCTGACCCTTGGTATTTGGGGAGGTCTGCCCCCTGCAATCCAGGTTGGGGATTGGTCAGGGCTCCTCAGAATACCCCAGGTGGCTACACCTCCCCTCCCACCTCTCTTTCCAGAAAACACTAGAAGCTTCTGGAAAGAAGTGGAAGGTCCTGATGACACCACCTGTGAATCACCCAGCCCTACCTTGAGCCACTCCCAGCTCAGAATCAAAACAAACAGGCCTGTTCTCAGTCAGGCCTGACTAAATTTGCCTCACCTATACAAAAATCATACACTAAACACCTATCTAAAGTAGCGGGCGCTACATCTGTATTTCTAGGACCACTATAACCTTTCTAAAAACCTGGTGGACTGTGCTCCTTGAATATATTAGGGTATTTTAATTGTGATGTTATACTTTAAATTGTTCTAGAGGCCTTTATTCTACAAGTTAATAAAATAGCTCTAAGACAGTCTAACTGTTAAGAAAGCTTTTTTTTTTTCCAATACAAATTTTATTGTAGAATTAAATGTTAAGAAAGCTTTAAGCACACAATTTGTTATACTTCTGCATCTGGGTATATCAAATGTTTAGAAGAATGAGTTTTCTTCAGAAGTCAGAAAATCCCTGCTGCAAACCATTATTGATATATCTATAATGAAATACTAAATTGTGATGTTGTATATTAAAATAAAAATGGTCTGAAACATGATGTGTAGTGATGAAGACAGCACGATATCAGTGAACTGCCAGACGATAGATCACAATCCTCAGCTTTGTATTACTGTCTGGCAGATAGGAAAAGTCAATTCTTCAGAAAATTATTATGAACAAAATCAACATTTTCAAAGACACTTCAAGCTTATGACAAGCATTACATGGACATGGCAAGAAGCTTGATCAGCTTGCCAAATCAAAGAAGTGATCCTGGCTCAATCAAGACATACGGGGGGCTTAGTGTGGTTTAACCCAAATCAGGAAGAATGTTCACACACAGTGAAAATAAATCTCATTTTACTAATTGAGAAGATTCATTTGTTAGGCTTTGGAGAACAAAGCAAATGTCGCCATTTTGGGCGAATTACATAGTTGGTGACTCCCTTCTAGGTCTTTACTGCTAGGGCTAGCCTTATGTTTCATGACACAGAATTTTTGTATGAAAGCACACTGTGAAAACGTAATTCTTCATATTATTAGTGACAAAAGGATGTTATGCGATCACAGTATTGCCATGCTACCTTTAGAACCACTTTAGAATGAGTGGAATTATATGGAAGGTAATGACATGTTACCTTAGTGTGGTAGTATTGTAAATGTAATGCCGTCTTAGTAATGCTATGTAATGTAGATATGCTGATTTATTTAGCTCATCCACAAGATTCATTAGAGAAAGTACTCTATTACAAATATTTGGGGAATTCTGTGTCTTTTAATGTAATTTTAGTAAATCCAATATGATTGCTATAGATTCCCAAATCCTATTATAATTTTGAGAGTGTCTCACTTCTTGATCAAAGCTACGGTTAAATCAAATAGGATGGGTAAACTTGTTCAAATGTATTTTTCTCCCCAAATTCTATATTTATTCTGTTCTCCATGTTACATTCCTGAACATTTTCCTATGTGCAGCAACAATGGTTAAAAAAATACCTTGTGCTGGAATGGAACAATGCAGATAACAGCACATATCCTTCAATGAAGAACCAAAGCAGGAAATAAACAAAGTTATAGTGCTGAACAGTTGATGAAACAGCCTGCAGCACAGAGTAAGAAGTCACACTAGCTTTAAGGAAAGGGACAGGGAGAAGTATGTAGGCAGGTGTTACCCTATGGTTTGCCCACTGACCTGAAGGTGGCACTGGCCACTTCCTCAGGCTGGCCATCTTGGGGAGGCAGGCATTTCCTATTGGATACCAAAATCTCGCGAGATGTGGGCAACCACTTTGACAAGTGCTTAAATAGCAGTTTCTGCATTATTAAGTGTGCCCGCAGTGTAGAACTAGGTCAGCGATAGAGCCCCAATGTTAAGGAGTGAATAGGAACAGTGTTAGGCTAAGGTACATAATGAAGAGGGAACTCTCCCCTTACAGGGTTTCTCTTCTGCCAGCTTTTTGGAACTCTTTTCCACCATCCATCAGAAAAACTGCAACAACTTTGGGGATCTCAGCGCGACCTAGTAATCTGGATAACCCCTGCAAGGGTTAGTGCTTCTATGCATTGTGTGGTCTGTGAATTCATAGTATATTGCTCATGAAAAATGCCTGGTTGAAAGACATTCTTTACCTTTCTAATGTTTAAGTAGCTACGTGTGTTGACTCCTGACACTTTTTAAGTACACTGGTTAAGCCAGACCACATCTTCCAGAATTTTTTTGGATGTTTCTACATTAGACTTTAGATAGAAGAGAAAAAAACAAAAAGGAAAGAGGGAGAGAGAGATTTGCTTCCAAAGAGGGACAGCCCTTTCAAATGGAGAACAGTTGGGAAAGTTGGGAGCTATAAAACTAATGAAATGTCAAATTAAATTGCTGGCTGATTGGCAAGTGAATTTACACATGCTTAAAAATAAATATAGGTCTATACTCACAAAATAAGGTTAAAAAACTCAAAATCAATAAAAAAGAAAAAAATCATTCACGTGTTAAATAAGGGCAGTTTTATGGACCAGTATATGGTTTAATGAGCACCATGAGCCTGATGCTCAAAATATAAGCTAGATCTAACAGTTCCTGTTGCCCAAAGTAATCAATCAACTTTTAACAATCATTATAATGGTCCAGGTTTAAAAATGATTGGACCAACTGATCTTGTGAAGTAAATAATGATTAAAATTGATCCGGGCGCCATTTTGTTGTAGCCTGCCACAGACTCTCAAAGAGAGTAATGCAGGTACCATTTACTTGAGGACCATCAAGAAAATGGCGCCTGCATTACTCTCTATGAGAGCCCATGGAGGGCTACAACAAAGTGGCCCCTGGATCACTTTTAACCACTTGCCGACCAGCCACCGTCGTTATTCAGCAGCACATTGGCTCCCCTGCATGAATCGCTGTAGCTGTAAGGTGGCCACTTTAAGGGCTATAGGGGCGCGCGCCCGAGGTGTGATGCTGTAGCTGATACGTGTGGCCATAATGGCTCCTGAGAGAGAGAGAACGGGGATCTGTCAATGTAAACAGACAAATCCTCATTCTCTCGGGGAAGTAGAGAGAGATCTGCTATTCCTAGTAATCAGGAACAGCGATCTCTCTCTACTCCCTGTCAGTACATTGCCCCCACAGTTAGAAACAACTCCCTAGGGAACACTTAACCCCTTGATCCCCCCCTAGTGTTAAATCCTTCCCTGCCAGTGACATTTATACAGTAATCAGTGGCTATTTTTAGCTTTATTTCCCAAAAAAGTGTCAAAAGTGTCCGATCTGTCCACCGCAATGTCCCGCTAAAAATCGCTGATCACTGCCATTACTAGTAAGAAAAAACTTAATAATGAAAATTCCATAAATATATCCCCTATTTTGTAGAGTCTATAACTTTTGTGCAAACCACTCAATATACGCTTATTGAGATTTTTTTACCAAAAATATGTAGAAGAATACATATTGGCCTAAACTGATGAAGAAATTTGTTGATGTTTTTTGGATATTTATTATAGCAAAAAGTAAAAAATATTGTTGTTTTTTTTTTAATTGGCGCTCTTTTTTTGTTTATAGCGCAAATAATCAAAACCACAGAGGTGATCAAATACCACCAAAAGAAATTTGTGGGAAAAAAAGGACGCCAATTTTGTTTGGATACAATGTGTAGTGCCGTATCGCAAAAAATGGCCTGGTCATTAAGGGGTAAAACCTTCCGGGGCTGAAGTGGTTAATCATTATTTGCTTCTCAAGCTCAGTTGGTCCACAAGAAAATGGTTCTCTATGAGAACCATGTGGGCTACAACAAAATGGTGCCCAGATTAATTTTAATTTTAACTTACTATATAAGCCCCCAGGATGTCATTGGGCCCTATTCTCCTTAATAAAGTCAGTTGGAGTGTGACGAAACTAGTTGGGCGGGGCTTGGTGAAGCCAGTGGGCTCTCAGAGGAAGATTGCACCCTGTTTGGTGTTGCCAGTACTACATCCAAGCGACCCTTAAGGGGGCTACACACCCTTATTGTGCTACGCATGCTATCTGAGTTTTCTGATTCCTTTATGAGCACTACCGATAAGGATTGTCACAGGAGATAGAGGATTTACATATCATTAAGGATCCAACCCTTAAAGGGGAAAATGCAAATTTGACCTGTGGAAGGTCAGTAATGGAGGTGAGCGCATAGTTTGGAAGGTGGGGGGCACCGGAAATTGCTGTGAACCTTGTATAGGACCCATGGACTAGCCTCTTCATTATATTTTTGTGTTTCAAGCTTACTTTATATCACTGGAAATACCTATCGCTGATTATCACTGGTTTAGGCATCACAGTGGTGTTTTATTTAAAAGTGTCTTTTGTTGTTTATTATTTATTTATTCCACACAATGTATTTAGTTCTAATGATCTATAGGACCTCACAGTATGTTTTACTATGCAGTATTAGTGGGAGGGCTGCACCACATATCTTATTTTTATCACTGCTTACAATCAATTAGAACACTAACTTTGGTTAAATGTATACATTTGTTTTACACAATCCATTTGTATGCACATAGTAGTGCAGAGGATTAGGCACTTCCTCAATTGCAGATCTGCCTTCAGGATTAAGTAACCTGAATACAGTCCTTAGCGCTACTCTTCTGACTGCTACGTTGGGTCCCTTAAATGCGTTGGCATGCGTGAATAAGATATGTCTATGGTGTAAGTACTTAAAATTCTGCACCAGATGGAATGGGCTGAAAGATGGAAGGGATCATAATAACACAATTTTAGCATGTTGGATGATGGGTAATCTAAAAAGTGCACAAAACCAATAATTTAGTGATGATCAATACCAGAGTTACATATGTGAAAAAGTTATAATGATAGCTCACATTAAACAATGATAAAAAAGTATGTGTCACAACAAAAGTGAAACGACTATCACAAAACATCTAAATGATTAGTGCATAACAAAAACAAGAATTAAAGAAATTATAAGAAAGTCCAGATATGAAATGTTGCAAATAGTAGAAATCCATGTGTGAGAATCCCAAGCCACTTTTCAAACAAGTGTGTCAGTTACCTTGCCAAATGATGTTGATCTCCAAATGCTATGAGATCAAGAGCGCAAAAGCAATCCACTCAGGGACCACACCACAGGGTACCGTTATATCTACCAAATCTGTCACATACCTGGTCAGTGAGCCTGACGTGAAGAGGAAGGCCTCTCGTACAGCTCCGGCTCAGGGGAAACTGGTGGTTAGACAGCAGCCACGGGAGCATGGCGAGGTACGAATGCCTGTGATCAGTAGAGCTGGCACAGAGCTTGGCTGGTCAGAACACAGGTCAGAAGCAAGCCGGGTCAGGATCAGAGGTCAAACACAGGAATCTGGAATCAAACACACAGAAGCTGCAGACCAAACAGCAATGAGCCCATACTGTAGCCTGTTTAACCACTTAACTACGGCGTTGCTTACATTTACTGCTGCAGAGTGGAAGCGTAACGCGAATCGCCGTCTATAAACAGGGATTCGCGCAGGAGCAGCTAAGGGGCGTGCCCGCCGCACACTCCCTCAGTGTGGCCGCGGGTCGGACAGATGGTGGTCCACGATCGCCTACTACACAGGAAGAAAGGGGAACCACTGATGTAAACACGGCGGTTCCCCGTTCTGTCAGTGGGCATGACGGAGATCTACTGATCCCTGTATTCGGGATCAGTTAGATATGTCATGCCCCTGCCAACCCAGCCCCCACACAGTTAGAACACGAGTAGGAAACAGTTATCCCCTTCATTGCCCCCTGCAGGTTAACCCCTTCCCTGCCAGTGACATTTATAAAGTAATTAGTGGCTATTTTTAGATCTGATCGCTGTATAAATGCCAATGGTCCCAAAAAAAGCAACAAAAATGTCTGACATGTCCGCCACAATATCGCAGTCCGGATAAAAATTGCAGAATGTCATCATTACTAGTAAAAAAAAGTAAAACCTCCATAAATTAATTCTCATGGTGTGTAAACGTGGCTACTTTTGCGCAAACCAATCAATATACGGCGATTGCGATTTTTTTTTACCACAAATATGAGGAAGTATATATATCAGCCAAAACTGATGAATACATTTGTTTTTTATATTTTTTTTTTTGGGGATATGTATTATAGCAAAAAGTAAAAAATATTGTTTTTCTCTTTATAGCGGTGATCAGAAGTGACGCAAAGGTGATCAAATACCACCAAAAGAAAGCTCTATTTTGGGGAAAAAGGGATGCCAATTACCTCTTTTTCACTAAGCATGCAAATTTTTCTGGGTTTAAATTTGGATGATGAAGCAGATAAGAGATGCCGATTTAGGTCTTGTTCAGCTAAACAGTAGACTGCTAGGGGAGTTATGTGTACTGGATAGAAAGCACACATTCCTTGAAAGAGGAACAGTATAAACAATAGACATGCATGACGGAAAAATTTGTTTCGTTTTGTTAATTTAGTTATTTAGTTTTGTTAAATTTGGTTGATTCGTTAAATTCGCATTCATGATTTGTATTCAGAATTCTTATTCAGATTTCGTTATATGTATTTTTTAAATTTTCTTCGAATTTACCGATTTTTTTCTCAATTCAAAACGTTGAACGTTTAGTATCGGTCAAAGCGAAAATTTTAGATCTTTTTCTATTCTAATGCGGTAGCCGAGTAACCAAAATATGCAAAGTGTTCTAATTAATGAAAGTAGTATCTTACTTTCAACATTTTACTATGTACAATACTGTGCAGATGTTTTAGCCAGTTAAAAAAAATGTAAACTACAAATGCTTTTAACGATTTATATTTTACTGGTTTCTTATTATGAATTTTGCACTTGCAAAGTGAATTAACAAAAGAAAAATCTTCATCAAATGATTAAATAACCTTTGGCTTAACAAAAACAGCATTATTTTGAAATGGTAATCTAATAACACACAGTCTTTGATTTCAACAATATGTGTACAGTTCGAATTCGCATGGAATTTGATGTAAAATTTGAGTTGAATTTCAATTCGAATTTTGGAAATTTGGACAAATTTCGTTTCATTACTCTGAGGATTTGGCAAAATTAGTTTGCATTGCAATTTGGGGATTCAAATATGTTCCAATCTCTGAGTAACGAAAAATGTGTCCAAATATTTATTCAAAACCAAACGAACCACACATGTCTAATGATATATGTCAGTATTTCAGCATGACGGTGGGCCCTCTCACTGATATCCCTTGGGATCTCCTTAGCGACTAACCAAGATGCTGTTGCAACGTTGGTGACTTTGATGTCCTTAAGCTGTCTGGCAGGAGGGAGGATGTAGACCAGGGATGTCAAACTGGTGGCCCTCCAGCTGTTGCGAAACTACAGGTCCCATCATGCCTCTGCCTGTTGGGAGTCGTGCTTGTAACTGTCAGCCTTGCAATGCTTCATGGGACTTGTAGTTCCACAACAGCTGGAGGGCCACCAGTTTGACACCTGTGATGTAGACTGTAGCAGCAGGATGCCTCAATCGCTCCTGCAGCAGGCCTGGCAGCGGCAGTCTGGATCACGGATAACGGTCCAGGCTTGCACGGGAGTGACCGATAGGGCAGCAGTTTGTGAAGGGATACGGCCGCACTCAGCACAGAATCCACCTGCCAGCTACTTTTCCCCCAGCGAATCACAAACAGCATTTCTCACTCCTCAGCAGCTCTCCAATTGGCGGCAATCTCCAACTTCCCTCTGTCGCTTTTCGGGCTTTCCTTTTTATACCATGCCCTTGTCCACTTGTACACTTGGATACAGTAGTTCTTTCCCCAGAAATTATAATGGCCTATGTTCTATGCCCAGACTACATTTCCCAATGTTCTCCAATCTAAAGTCAATCCTAGCAATAAGCATATCCATTGCTGCCATCTTGTGGAGGATAAAGAGTCATGCATAGTGCAGTAACTTTAATTCTGGTTACACTATTATCATTTATTTGGATTTAAATAGCCCGTTGCTACCTGTGTACATGATATGATATATTTGGGACACTTCTGTGCTTAATTGTGTCTTTGCTTTTAATTTTAATTCATATACACTTAGTAGAAAGACTTGTCAGCAATCATTGCAGCAAATTGTCATAAACGGTATACAGAACTTCAAACTTAATCTGTGTCAGACATTTAGATAATGTTGAAATGTCTCCTGTTTGCAGTAATAATTTAAATTCAGTAATGTGTCAACGTCCTTTAACATCAAGCTATAACCTATAATCACTAGTGAGTCTTTATCTTCTGAGAACAAAACTGTCAAATTGAAGTTGATGTTTGAAGGCATTATTCTAAGTATAGAAACACATCATGTTTTCATCGGAATCAGAAAATAAATATTCATAGAAAAATAAATTTGAAATTTTAGGAGATGCCAAAGTTAAGCATTACAAGCGTGCTTAATATATAATTCACTTGTCTAGAATTTACATTAGTAAATGAACAGGCAGGGGACATTCACTGCTTTCTAAATATGCCCCATTGAAACTTTCTCCCTACATGGCCATGTATATTCTGATTATATATTGAACCATATGCCTTTATTAATAACCATATGATTTTGTGTTTCCCTGACACATCACAATGAAGGTCTTACACACAACTACCCTAAATACTTTATAATGTTAAAACAGTATTAAACCCAAACACAAACCTTTATTTTATTGTAGTTTACCAATTATTGGATGTGACAGTTACATTCGTTTTTGTAGGATTTTTTATTCTATTTTCTGGCCAGTAAGTCTGTTGTTTTTCAAAAGAGCCTGCTTTCTTCCAGATGGATCAGTTCACAGGGATAGGACTAACCACTGACAAGGGTGCTTACAATGATCAACTTTTATTTATTTATGTAAAACCTTTATGCCAAAGCAAAATATTGTTTACAGTAACTGATTATAAAATATTAGCTGGAGTTTGGGTTCATTTTGTTAGTGCTAATACATTTAGCACGACCCTCCCACCAAGACTGACAATGCTGCTGTCTGCTGTGCCCCCTGTGCTCCTTCTTCCAGAGTGGGTGCACTCCTCTCCTCAACAGGAGGTGTGTCACTAGCCAAATCACCAGGTGAAAACAGAGGGGAAAAAAAAGAATCACAACATGCTGTAATTGTAATAGATCTGGCATATCTCACCCACAAGCAACTCCTTGGCCGAAACTGAAATTTACTACTGAGTACACAGAAAACAGAGGGAAAAAAAGAATGCCTAAAAAAAGAAAATGAATGCAGCCACTACATCTGATTGGTAAGCTGCAATGTATTTCATTTTTGTTTTTTGGTTTAATACCGCTTTAAAGCGGAACTAACTTCTCAGATGCCCAAAGCCAAGGAAGCTGGTATCTTAGCCTCTATTTGAACTGCAGTTGTTATGGTGCTGCACGCGTGATCCGTTATGACACCAGCCATTTCATGGCTTGACAGTAAAGTTTAGACCTTAAGTAACTGTGACCAGTGGCGGCTGGTGGTTTTTTTTTGGAGGGGGCAGCAAACACCCCTCCCCCGGTCGGTCACTTACCCCATCTATGGCGCGTGCAACGCTTCGCTCCGGGCAGCGGCCTCCCCTGTGTCTCCTCCTCAGCATCACAGCAGCCCTGCGCCTCCTTCTCCTAGGCCAATAGAATCGATTCTCCTTCTGGACAATCAGGAAACAGGTCTCAAGACCCACTTCCTGATTGGCCGTGAGGAGAATCAGTGTGACAATAGCGAATATTTATTCCCTATTGACACAACTGGGTGGGCTCATTGCACAGTGCTCTGTGCCCCAAGCCCACCCTTTCTTGAAGCCTATTAGAGGCTCAGGCTCTAATCATGGGTTTTAACCCCACCCCCTTGGAATCCATGCGTCCAACGTCCCACATGTAGATTAGGGGGCCGGACACAAGGATAGGGGGGTGGCACCCCTGCATTATTTGCCGTCACTAACTGTGACAATTATTATTCACAGCAAGCTTTCATTGTAACTCTTTTAGGAAACAGATAAAAAATTGGTTGGTTTGGTTGAATAGCATGACATATGATTTATTTTTTTCTTCTGACTCCTTTCCTGGCTTTTGAGCAGGGAGATTTGGGCCCAAAAAAACATTTGTTTTTCATGGCAACTTATTTATCTATTCTTTTCGGGTTAACACTTAATTATATTCTGTCACTATGATCTCTTGCAGGGGCACATGGTCTTACTGGGGTCTCAGTAAGGTCCTGTGCTCTCCTGTGCACCTTTGTTGGGTGGGCCAATAGGCGTAGTACTCTCACTATGCTGTTTGGTGTTGTTATTTCAAAAGATGTATATTTTAATGTATGATTAGAACCTACTATACATGGCCATGTAGGAAATAGGTGTAGCACCTTCTAGTGGTACTAGGATGTGTACAGAGTTTTTAGTGTAGGTACATTTCCAGGCTTGGTTGGCAGCCAAGCTTGTGTGTGTTTTATTCTGGGTCAGGGTTTGAGTGACTCTGTTAGAGCTGGGTAACTCACAGGCAGAATCACTGAGTCCTCCCACTTCTTTCCAGAACATGCTGGAATCTTCTGGAAAGAAAGGAGGAGAGGAGAGGTAGAGCTGTCTGGAGTATTCTGAGGGCCCTGACCAACCCCCAACTTGGATTAGCGGGGGGCAGGCCCCCTTGGGTACTCAGGGTCAGCCCAGCTATAGGAGTTGGTGATTGGGTGGAAGATGGAGAAGGAGTGTTAGGCTGTCATGGCCTTTGAGGGAGCTCCCCAGTCTAGGTGGCAGTGACATTGGGCCTGGGCTCAGGTGCAGACAGGACCCTCTTACAACCCACAGAGGTGTCCTGATCAGGAAGCACAGGAGGAGCAAGAGAGGAAAGCAGGAGAACCCTTCTGGGCAAGTCTCCAGGAGTTCCACAGGACCTGTGTTACTGCTTGGCTCCCCTGCAGGTAGCATTGTTGCTTTCTGCACCTAAGGTTGTAGTTCTGGTGGTCACCAGAGGATGTCTCCCAGCAGATGGGCACACAAATAATCAGGTTGCACCTGTTATGGTCTGCTGGGAGAATATAAGCAGAAAAAGCAAGCGGCTTGCCACTAAGTGCAGTAGAGGGTTAAAAACAACCAATTTATTACAATTGCACTTACAAGAGAGAAGTGTTTTGCAAGCATGTACAGAGTCCAGGTGTCCCAGTCTGGATGGTCCGTGTGCTGGGGATCCCGCCTTCACATGTGTCTGGTCGCTCCGGTGGGTTCCGAGGCTCCAGGCAGGTGGGCGCGAAGATGAACCAGGCGTCACGAGCCAGTGTGAGGCTGGAGGAAGGGTAAAAAATGGCTGTTCCAGGCGCGCGTTCGGAGCAATCCGTGCTCCTTCTTGCCCACCTGCCTGGAGCCTCGGAACCCACCGGAGCGACCAGACACATGTGAAGGCGGGATCCCCAGCACACGGACCATCCAGACTGAGACACCTGGACTCTCTACATGCTTGCAAAACACTTCTCTCTTGTAGGTGCAATTTTAATAAATTGGTTGTTTTTAACCCTATACTGCACTTAGTGGGGTGCTGCTTGCTTTTTCTGTTTACTGCCAACAGAGTCACTTCTGCTCCGTCAGCTGGCTGCCCCACAGACGTCTCCGCATACCTCTCTCCCTTTCCTCCCCCCCCGGTGCTCAACTTTTTGGATGCACCCCACCCCCCCATTCCTGTGCTTGGCTCCGCAGTACCATCAGAGACACCTGCAAGCGCTACATCTCCCTCCTATCTGGGAGTATATAAGCCCACCCTTCACTGGGGTTCAGGGCTTCAGTATTGTTTTCTGCAAGCCATGTTCCTGCCTGAGCCTGATCTGTCCCTTGAGTCCTTGGTCCTGAGCCGGAGTCCTGTCCCCTGTGACCTGCTTTCTGCTGCTGCTGCTGATTTGTCCTTGAATCCTTAATCCTGATCTGGAGTCCTGTCCTCTGTGACCTGCTTTCTGCTGCTCCTACTGATTTGCCCTTGAATCCTTGATCCTGATCCGGAGTCCTGTCCCCTGTGACCTGCTTCCTGCTGCTGCCGGCTTATGTTCCTTTTGTCTCCTGTCTCTGCCGGTATTCTTATGTTTGTTCCCTTAGTTGCAAATAGGTAGTTAGGGCATTTGCTGGGGTTTGTTTTTACTACTTTCCACCTTGCTTGTTTTTTGTTAGTGGTGCTGGTATTGGATGTGTGTCATTTTCATAAATAAACATATTTTTCACTTATCCATATGTCCTGATTTCTTTAGGTGCAGCCAATTGATCTATTTACCCTTACTGGATGCTTGCATCCTGACAGAATTCTGAAGCCATACTATCAGAGTGGCTGCACTTGGGAAATTAGGTTTTGGCAATTGTTTATTGGTGCAAGATGCAGTTTGAGGAGGTTGTGTATTTAGCCCTCCTTATAGAAGAAGACAGGGAATATTGCTGCCAAATCTTGAAAAAGCAGACTAGGGAACAATTGCTGGAATATATCTGGCTCATTCTCTGGTGGATCAAGGCAGCTGTTTGTTTGAGGAAATTCAGCCCCTCATTCAGATCTGTGCAGAGTTGGCTTTGTCTAGCACCCCTACTGATCGTGATGATTTCTCTTCCCCCTTTTGTGTTTCTCAGGTGGAATCTCTTGTGTGGCTTTTGGAGGATGATAAAACCTATTTTTGGTGCATTACTCTGTATTTTCACAAGAGGTTCTGTTGGATTGTATCAATGCAGTACAATCTTTAGTTACACGAGGGGATTGTGAATTGAGGTTTGTTCAGCCCTTGCTCAAAACTTGGGCGGATCTTTCCTCCTTCATACCAGTTGACATGCACCCATCCACTAGCCACCAGTCTGTCCAGAGATCCCTCTCTCCGTTGTCCATAGCAACTCCCCAGAGAACCTCATCTGTAACTACTCCTGTTTCTTTCAGTGCTGCTGTTACTCCTCTACCCGCTGCACATTCTATTCTTAAATCTGCAATCACTTGCAGGGTTCCAGTGTCTAAGCCTAAAAAGAAAAGGAAATTCTTTCCAACCTGTCAGGATCTGTGTACTTGCTCGAGTCACCTGCTGGTGGCACTGCTGTACGAAGTATCAAAGGGTGTAGTTCTGGTGGCCACCAGTGGGTGTCTACCAGCAGATGGAGTTCACAGGTCATTAAGCTACACCTGATGGAGCTGCTGGGACTATATAAGCCCGCCTTCCACCCAGTCCCAGTGCTTCAGCATTTTCTCTGCAAGCCATTCCCTGCCTGAGCCTGACCTGTTCTGTTCTATGTTTTGGACCTGTCCTGATCCACGTTCCAGACCTGACCTGATCTGTGTCCCCACCTGGAGTTCTGTCCCCCTGGAACCTGCTCCCTGCTCCCTCCTTCACCATTCAGCCCTCTGTATTTTCCTCACTGTTCTCCTCATTTGATATCTGCCTTGCATTTGTATTTAGTTAGTTAGATAGGTGTTTTTGGGTTGGCATGTTTTTTCCTTCTTTCACTTGCTTGCTTTTGTTATTGGTGTTGGGTGTTTTGCAAGTGTGTCATTTTTATAATAAAATATATATTTTCACTTATCTGTATAGTCCTGATTCTTTTAGGTGCAGCCCATTGATCTGCTTCCCTTTGCGGAATGCTTGTAAGCCTGACACAACCTCTGTCATTCTGCCTCTGTCCTCTCCTGCCTTTATGCCAGCTATTGCAGTCCAGCCCACCATGGTTCCATTGGCTCCAGTCCAGCTTGCCACGACACCATGTGCTTCAGTCAAACCTGTTACCATACCACTTGCTCCAGCCAGGCCTACCATCACACCTGCCACGTTGGTTGAGTCCATGAAGATTGGACCTTCTGCTTCTGATTCTGATTTGCCTGTTGCTATTCCACCTGACTGTACTGGTTCTCTGTCCACCATGCAGTTTGGCCCTATGGACTCTTTGCTGGCTAATCAATTTGATCTCACTGATCCTGTTCCCGATGCCCTGTCTGATCCTGAGGCCCAGCCTGTTGTTCCAGTGCCCGCTGCCATGCCTGCTGTTTTAGTTCCGCTGTCCAGTCTGCTGTTCCGGTGCCCGACACCCAACTTGATGACCCGATGCCCAGCTTGATTATCCAGTTCCTGGTGCCTTGCCTGGTGGTCCCGTTCCTGATGCCCTGCCTGGTGGTCCCGTTCCTGATGCCCTGCCTGGTGGTCACGTTCCTGATGCCCTGCCTGATGGTTTGGTTCCTGATGCCCCGTCTGATCCTGATGCCCAGCCTGTTCCGGTGCCCGCTGCCATGCCTGCTGTTTTGGTTCCCACTGCCGTGCCTGCTGTTGTAGTGCCCGCTGTCCAGCTTGCTGTTCCGGTGCTTGCTGCCATGCCTGCTGCCCAGCCTACTGTTCCGGTGCCTGCTGCCGTGCCTACTGCCCAGCCTGCTGTTCTGGTGCCGGCTGCCATGCCTGCTGCCCAGCCTACTGTTCCACTACCCGCTGCCCAGCCTGCTGTTCCGGTGCCCACTGCCATGCCTGCTGCCCAGTCTGCTGTTCCGATACCTGCTATCATGCCTACTGCCCAGCCTGCTGATCCAGGTCTCAATTCCCAACCTGATGATTCAGTTCTTGATGCCCAGCCTGATGATCCAGTTCCTGATACTCAGCCTGATGACCCGGCACCCACTGTCCAGCCTGATAACCTGGTACTCACTGATGACCCGATGCTCTCTACCCAGCCTGATGACCCAATGCATACTGCCCAGCCTGATGACCTGGTGCCCACTGATCCAATGCCTGATGTCCCGGTGCCCGCTGATCCAGTGCCTGATGACCCAGTGCCTGCTGACCCGGTGCCTGCTGATCCAGTGCCCAATGACCCAGTGCCTGCTGATCCAGTGCCTGATGACTCTGTGCCCACTGATCCAGTGCTTGCTGATCCAGTGCCTGATGACCCAGTGCCTGCTGATCCAGTGCCTGCTGCTCCAGTACCTGATGACCCTGTTCCTGCTGATTCAGTGCCTGATGTCCCAGTGCCCGCTGATCCAGTGCCTGATGACCATGTGCCTGCTGATCCAAGATCTGATGACCCAGTGCCCGCTGATCCAGTGCTCACAGATCCAGTGCCTGATGACTCGTGCCCACTGATCCAGTGCCTGATGACCCTGTGCCTGCTGATCCAGTGCCTGATGATCCTGAACCGCTGATCCAGTGCCTGATAACCATGTGCCCACTGATCCAGTGCCTGCTGCTCCAGTACCTGATAACCCTGTACCCACTGATCCAGTGCCTGATGACCCTCTGCCGGCTGATCCAGTACCTGCTGATCCAGTACCGGATGACCCTATACCTGCTGATCCAGTGCCTGATGACCTGGTGCCCACTGATCCAGTGCCTGATAACCTGGTACCCGCAGATCCAGTGCCTGATGAACCAGTGCCTATTGCCCAGCCTGATGACCCAGTGCCTGCTGATCCAGTGCCTGATGACCCAGTGCCCACTAATCCAGTGCCTGCTGCTCCAGTACCTGATGACCCTGTGCCTGCTGATCCAGTGCCTGCTGATCCAGTGCCTGATAACCCAGTGCCCGGTGCCTGTTGATGTTTTCCTGCCTGATGCCCAGCTTGCCACTGATTTCCCCCTGCTTTATGTCCAAACTAACTCTGATGCCCCTGTGTGTGCACCCACATAGACTGTCAAGTCAAGGGCAGAATGTAGCATCTGGAAGCCCTTAAGGGGGGTACTGTCAGGACCTGTGTTACTGCTTGGCTCACCTGCAGGTGGCACTGTTGCTTTCTGAACCTAAGGGTGTAGTTCTGGTGGCCACCAGCGGGTGTCTCCCAGCAGATGGACACACAAATAATCAGGTTGCACCTGTTATGGTCTGCTGGGACTATATAAGTCTGTCGTTCACTGGGGTTCAGGGCTTCAGTATTGTTTTCTGCAAGCCGTATTCCTGCCTGAACCTGATCTGTCCCTTGAATCCTTGATCCTGAGCCGGAGTCCTGTCCCCTGTGACCTGCTTTCTGCTGCTGCTGATTTATCCTTGAATCCTTAATCCTGATTCAGAGTCCTGTCCCCTGTGACTTGATTTCTGCTGCTGCCACTGATTTGTTCTTGAATCCTTGATCCTGATCCGGAGTCCTGTCCCCTGTGACCTGCTTCCTGCTGCTGCTGATGGCTTCTGTTCCTTTTGTCTCCTGTCTCTGCCGGTATTCTTATGTGTGTTACCTTATTTGCAAATAGATAGTTAGGTCATTTGCTGGGGTTTGTTTTTACTACTTTCCACCTTGCTTGTTTCTTGTTAGAGGTGCTGGTATTGGATGTGTGTCATTTTCATAAATAAACATATTTTTCACTTATCCATATGTCCTGATTTCTTTAGGTGCAGCCAATTGATCTGTTTACCCTTACTGGATGCTTGCATCCTGACAGAATACTGAAGCCATACTATCAGATTGGCTGCACTTGGCAAATTAGGTTTTGGCAATTGTTTATTGGTGCAAGATGCAGTTTGAGGAGGTTGTGTATTTAGCCCTCCTTATAGAAGAAGACAGGGAATATTGCTGCCAAATCTTGAAAAAGCAGACTAGGGAACAATTGCTGGAATATATCTGTCTCATTCTCTGGTGGATCAAGGCAGCTGTTTGTTTGAGAAAATTCAGCCCCTCATTCAGATCTGGCTTCTGTTCCTTTTGTCTCCTGTCTCTGACAGTATTCTTATGTGTGTTCCCTTATTTGTAAATAGTTAGTTAGTTAGGGCATTTGCTGGGGTCTCTTTGTCTCTACTACTTTCCACCGTGCTTGTTTTTTTGTTGCTGGTGCTGGTAAACATATTTTTCACTTTTGTCCTGATTTCTTTAGGTGCAGCAACTTGATCTGTTTACCCTTACTGGATGCTTGCATCCTGACACAGCCAAGAGGGCTGGTGAGTGTTCACACAGTCAGAAGGACTGGGGAGGTATGCCTGAGAGGACTAGGAGAGTGCAGTCTGGGATGGGTGCAGAGCCAGCGGAGTAAACTTTGGTGGCATGGGCAGTGGAGAGGAGCAGCTGCAGCTAGGAGGGCAGACAGGGCCTGAAGATGTGGTGCTGGGATCAGTAGCCACGTGGACAGCTAGCACTAGGACTAACTACATTTTTGCTACACCAAAGGGGCCAGCGGTCCCTGTCTGCATAGGGCATTTGCTAAGGCCTGGCGAAGCCAGTGACAGCGCTAATCTAAAGTGCTAGCTGGTCCTGGAAGTGAGGAATCAAGTGATGTGCTGGAGAGTGAGATCAGTAGTCAAGAGATGTGCTGGAGGAAGAAAGGAAGTTGTATATACTGGAAGTGTATATAGTTCATAGTTCCTACATTGCCTTCTTGAAATATACTGGGCATCCCATAAATCCCAAACCCCCATCCAAGTTTAATTCCCAAATAAAACAACAAAAACCAAGTGCATGGACTATTTTCTGTCTGATGAGAGACTAATGATTGTATACCTGGCTGGGCAGGGTAACAGACAAACTGCATCTATCAGCAGCCCCTACAGGGTGTCGCTACATAGGATACTATGGGGGAAGTCAATAAAGCATTTGCAACTCTTTTCTGGCAGCATGGTTCCTTTAAAATTATCTGTGCCTTATTTATAAAAGTCTTGTGACAGTTTTGACAACTTGACTGCACTCCAGCAACTGCTGTACATTTCTGCAGGTGGGTTTCCTTATGGCGAATATGCATATGCAACGTGCATTGTCACAGCCGCTTGTAATGCAGGAGAATAACTGGGAGATAGGGACAGAGCGTTGCCATTCTAAAACAGAAAGTGCCTGAACAAGGAACTTCATGGTAGGATGATCAGGCATCATTATAATAAAAGCACCAGATTTAAAAATATTCAAATTACAAATAAAGCTTAAATCAGATTTTAGTACTTGGATTTACATATACTTTCATCATCAATTATCTTTTTGGTTTCATCTGTTTTTATTAGAAATTTTCACAAGTGCAAAACGAGAACATACAAGGACAGGAGAATACAATGCCTAAAAGGGTAGAAAACTGTCAGACATGTCCACATCTTCAGAAACACATGGACATTTATCAATGATCTTTTTAAAGGTGTACAAAGAAAAGGAAATTGTAATGTATCTTTAGCTGTGACAAGCATACAGATGTCTTTTTAACAACATGCTATAGGAGAAAGCATGTGTCATCAAGTGGCAGAAAGAGATTTACGAATAATTGCAACATGTTTCAGGATCATTCTTACCCACACCATATGTATTTGTACATATTCCTTCTCTAAGTGGTTCCCCCTGGTGGCCCAATGTTGGTTACAGTCACAATACCACTATATTTCTTGGTAAATGGAAAAATACAGTTTCCACCACTATACATATTTTAAGCCTGAAGTATTAGATTGTAATGGCTTGACAACTGATATAGATGTCTTACTCTGTCACCTGGACAATATAAGCATAAACTTATATTAGATAAAAACCACCTTGAAATAATATAGTCATATGAGGTTATGAGCCATTCTTGACTTTACCTGCATTTTGGCCCTCCCACCTCCCACCTCCCACCTCCTGAGCAATCACATTTGTAGCAGTCACCAAATTTAAAGTACAACTAAAGGCAACATACATATTTTAGTAAATCCTCATATAAATACCTGAAAGTTACACATGGTAATAAACATAATAACTGAAAATATTATTTTCCTACCATGTAGCTACAAGTATGGTCTGTAATTCCCCATTCATTTCTTCTTTGCTATACACTGCTAGAGATGATGTGAGGAGTTCAGCAGAGCAGAGTAGGAGTCAGATGTCATTTCCTTTCAGTGAAGTGGTTTGTCTCTCCAACAGTCCTCAAAGCCTTCTATGATGCTCAGTCTATTTTTCATAACACACACCCATCTGCCAATCAATAGCTGGGTGTGTGCTATGTAAAACAGTACAAGTCATTACATGTTCATTTCCACACAGATCTGTCTATTAATCTGAGTGTTTCTCCCTGCCTGCTCTCCTCTGGTAATTTGTAAACTGGCAGAACAAAATCCAACCTAGGATCAGCCTGTATAGACAGAGCAGTGGGGGGGGGGGCAAAGGTGGGACATAAGTAGGAGTGGGTGGCACTTCAAAGGCCGATTGTGGGCGGAGCCTAATCAGGACTTGTATGTAGAATGAATGACTGAGATTTCCATGGATATAGGAGCTCCTCCCTCAGTGATGTCATGATGTTTCTGCAGGGAGAGATTCAAATGGGGACTACATGTGTTCTGTTCAACACAGGCAATTCAAAAATCAGGAAATAAAGTTGTCTTATCCCTAAAGGAAGTGCACATGAGAGCTGAAGACAAGGTAGAGATCTCCCCATCCTTACTGCTTTTTGCTGAACAATCAGTGACACGTTTAACAGACTGTATAGGTGCATAACATATTGATTTCTTAATTTTGACCATAGTTCTACTTTAAGGATTATTAGTGAGTCTTGGAAGGTGGAGAGATGGAGACATGCTCAATTATTATGGAAAAAGTTTAAAGGGGAACTTCACTCTCTAAATCAACA
>BLSH010095757.1:2035688-2056024 GCA_018402905.1 Glandirana rugosa
AGGACAGCCGAACAACACCGTCGAGTGAAGGGTAACGTATTACGTCGGAAGAAACGGGGAGGCGAGCAGTAGACACGTTCACAAGTCCTTCTGTAGACCTCACACAATGTCTCCTTGTCCCTCCTTTCAATACGTCTTGTGTGGTGAGGTGACTGTATCTGGTTACGTGTGTGACTCGGCCCTTCCCTACCGACCGAGTGATGCAGACGAGATCGTTCCCTAACTTACCCTAACATTCGTGACCCCCCTAGATGTTCCATATACATTCACCCGTGACCCCCCCTCGTCCTTACCCGTGTCACGTTCCATATATTTTCACCCCCACCCCCTATGTTCTTACACTTCCTCACTTACCGGTGACCTCCTATATCTTTCACGTACATCCGTGACCCCCCCCCGTTACATGTTCCCTGTACATTCATACCCGTACCCCCCCCGTTCTACATACACTTACACCTGTACCAACGCGTTCCATGACATATACACTTATACCTGTGACCTGCCTACACACACTTTCTATATCCTCCAGTGGCCATTCACTTCTTCCCATTCTTGTATCCCCCACCCCCACTTTTATATACCTTGCACTGTGCCCATTCCTGCTCCCCCCCAGTGCCCACTTACATATACCTTGTAGATCCCCCCAGTGCTTACAATCCCATTCAATCCCTTGCTAGAGCAGACGTAGTGAGCCAGCCATCCCTTCCCGGCTCAGTGTGTGCATTGGTCTATGTCAGTGGAGTGGTGTGTTCTGCATAACTTTCCTCCCTGTTCCTCTGTAACACACTCCAGATGTCTTCCTGAACACTTGCACAGATGACGAGCGGAGGGGCAAAGAAGGCTGCATTATGCAATGGGAAGTGAGCTGCCACAACAAGCCGACAGGAGGGAGAGACAAAAGAAAGAGACAGACGGAAGGCAAAGAATGGCAGTGTGTGTGTGTGTGTGTGAGTGGAGCCGAGCATGTGATGGTATCACCCCTCTGCCACACCCCCATAGCAACGCTGCTACCAGTACTTGCCTGTTCATGTTGTGTCCAGAGCCAGCACTCACAAATCACATTGGGGACACAGCAGCATGGCTCACCACTGCATACATCACTTCCGGTGCCCAGGACAGCTACTTCATACAGGTTCACCTATTGGCTGGGACGCGCCACTGCAGCCCACCTCCTGCTATGCCCTCAGCCAGTAGCTGGCTGTAATTGTCAGTTATATCCCTCCCTCTCCCTCCATCATCCAGTCCCGGCTTCCAGCTCATCCGGATTACTGTGTAGGCGGGCCGGGATGACACAAAATTATGGCAGAGCGGTGCGGCTTTGTTATGGTGGATTGGACACGCCAGCCCAGTCTGCCACTGCCCGGGACAAAACAAATCATTCGGGATTTTACCGGGGAAACAGACAGACCAGAACTGGGGTCCGAATCCTGTGAATGTCCCGGCAAAATTGGGACTGTTGGCAACTATGCTGTTATTGCTGGGGGGATCTATTGTTGCTGGAGGGAATCTGTTGTTGCTGGAGCTGATCTATTGTTGCTGGGGGGATCTATTGTTTCTGGGACAAGGAGTGAAGTGGGGAGTTTGGTGATTGGAAGGAATCTACAGGGTGGGCCATTTATATGGATACACCTTAATAAAATGGGAATGGTTGGTGATATTAACTTCCTGTTTGTGGCACATTAGTATATGTTAAAGTTTTTAAACCGCGCTAGGTAAATTAAAAAAGAGTAGTAGCTGCAACAAATCCAGTGCGATATCCCACCATAAAGACAAATTAAATAAAATAAATTGTTGCGCTCTCAATAATGATTATAAATGATTATAAGTGACAAATATAAATAATGATGAGTGATGAATATGCAGAAATAACCCTCTGCAGGGTATCAAGCCGAGAGGAGATTCCCTCTGGATCCACAGGACTCTTTCCCAATGCAGCGGCACCTCTCAGAATTGATGGTTCTCCGGAAAGGGCTAACGTTTTAACCACTCAGGTACATTCCCCCAGCAAGGCCATAAAAGTAATAAGATCCGACATAGTGTAATACCGTTGAGCTTGGTGGCGGCGCCGGCGGAGCTTGCGTGCTTACGTCACCATGCCTACGTGATCCCACGAGTACGGGCTGATTTGCCAGCTTTAACTTTTTATGCGCGCTTTTATTGGAATATTGTGAGTACCCTGTTCATCTTTTGTTTATTAAAGTATCTCAACGGTATTACACTATGTCGGATCTTATTACTTTTTATGGCCTTGCTGGGGGAATGTACCTGAGTGGTTAAAACGTTAGCCCTTTCCGGAGAACCATCAATTCTGAGAGGTGCCGCTGCATTGGGAAAGAGTCCTGTGGATCCAGAGGGAATCTCCTCTCGGCTTGATACCCTGCAGAGGGTTATTTCTGCCAGCTGTCTCTGACTCTACTAGCAATAGTGGGTCACCAGCTTCTGGTAAGGGTTTTGGCTTTTTTTCTTTTTTATTTGTTTTTTTTTTTTTTCTTGAATGATTTTTGATGCAGGTGAAAGCTGGTTTGTACATATTTGCTGCTTTAATTGTGACTGTTCACTTTAGTTCACTATCTGATGTATGAAGATTGTGGGGTTGCTCGCACACCTACTTGGTCTTTTTTTCATTTGTTCACCTTTTATATTCATCACTTATCATTATTTATATTTGTCACTTATAATCATTATTGAGAGCACAACAATTTATTTTATTACATTAGTATATGTGAGGTGGGAAACTTTTCAAGATGGGTGGTGACCATGGCGCCCATTTTGAAGTCGGCCATTTTGAATCCAACTTTTGTTTTTTCAATAGGAAGAGGGTCATGTGACACATCAAACTTATTGGGAATTTCACAAGAAAAACAATGGTGTGCTTGATTTTAATGTAACTTTATTCTTTCATGAGTAATTTACAAGTTTCTGACCACTTATAAAATGTGTTCAATGTGCTGCCCATTTGTGTTGGATTGTCAATGCAACCCTCTTCTCCCACTCTTCACACACTGATAGCAACACCGCAGGAGAAATGCTAGCACAGGCTTCCAGTATCCGTAGTTTCAGGTGCTGCACATCTCGTATCTTCACAGCATAGAAAATTGCCTTCAGATGACCCCAAAGATAAAAATCTAAGGGGGTCAGATCGGGAGACCTTGGGGGCCATTCAACTGGCCCACGATGACCAATCCACTTTCCAGGAAACTGTTCATCTAGGAATGCTCGGACCTGACACCCATAATGTGGTGGTGCACCATCTTGCTGGAACTATGATGTCGGTGATAGGGAATTGCTGGCCATCAAGTCGGCTTTGGAGGAATGGCAGTACCTCCTGGAAGGAGCAGCTCACCCGGTATTGGTTTTTCCTGACCATAAAAACCATAAAAAAACCATGTGCTGTGAAGATACGAGATGTGCAGCACCTGAAACTACAAACTTTTCTTGTGAAATTCCCAATAAGTTTGATGTGTCACATGACCCTCTTCCTATTGAAAAAACAAAAGTTGGATTCAAAATGGCCAACTTCAAAATGGCCGCCATGGTCACCATCCATCTTGAAAAGTTTCCCCCCTCACATATACTAATGTGCCACAAACAGGAAGTTAATATCACCAACCATTCCCATTTTATTAAGGTGTATCCATATAAATGGCCCACCCTGTACAATGTTTGACATGCTTGATTTTACAGCTCGCTTGTGAGTATGTTTTTAACTTTTTAATAAATATTTATCTGAGGATAATGTGTTAGGCCAGTGTGCCATTGTCTCTTATATCTTTGCTACAGTGTCTCTGGACATCCCCAGTTCATCAGTGGCAGCAAGGGGGCACATTACCCACTGTTATGCACACTGTAATAGTACATGTTATCGGGTTGAAAAGGCCTCCCCTCCGAGCGCAGGAAGGAGTTTTTTGTTTGTGAAGTGGGGAGTCCCTGCACCAATTCTCTGAGAAAAAAAGCCCCATCTTTTATTACTGTTATTGGCCAGTTCCCAGGAGCCAGATCCACTAAAAAAAACAGTTTTGCTGCTTTTTACTGACCCCAAACATATACAGGATTGGATTCCCCAAACTGTGGCCCTTTGCTTGCCTTTACCTGGCCCTTGGTGCAATACTCCTCCAATTGACTCCGATGATGGGACACCATTCTTCTCTCTGACAGCATAGGGCAATATCACTCCAACTGATACCAAAAAGGGGCACTATTCCTCCCATTACAACCAATGATGGGACATTGCTTTCTTCCACTGGCCACCGTCTGGCCCACCCAAAGCCTGAAGTTCTGTAAACTGACCCTTTGCTTACAAAGTTTGGACATCCCTGCGCTAGTGTCTTGAAGTTTGCATTCTTTTTTTCATCAACGTTCTATATTATGCCAACCTCCTCCAATATTTGCTCACAAGATATCCTGATTAAAAATCATGGTGTTTTTTTCATATACACTCTCTTTCATACCTGATATGTCTCATAAAGAAATTTCATTTTCTTGGGTTCCCATGGCAGCTCCGGCTTTGCAGCCTTCTTCATAAAGCCCTGCCCTCACCCTGTCTCTAAATAATGCACACATTTCTAATTGTAATAATACTTTATACAAGTAAAATGCTATTTGATGTATGTGACTTGACAAGAGTATAATTGTGCTACTTTTTTTTTTCCTGTTTTGATAGTGTGACTTTCAGCATTTAGGGACTAAACAAGGAAATAATTCAGATTTAAGTGTTTTGCTGTCAGATGAGAAATCATATGGCTTTATTGCTTCTGTGAAACCATTTCACACTTAGCCACTTCAAGATAAATATATTTCATAAAATAGCACAAGCCCATGTGTTATATTGATGTATGAACATTTCAGTGCATTCATTATATGAAAGTATTATACCGAACTTGAGTTACCATGCTGTTTTGTCTCATTTTTAGCTGTGTTATGTTACAGCAAACAGATTATAATGTACATATAATTATATTTGTATTATTTGTCTTAGAAGAATGTGAGGCTTTTATTACTGGATATAATAAAGTATAATATTTAAGGATTTTAAAATATTTTAAAATTTTAAATATGAATCAGACTTACATCACTGGACACACTAGTAATTTTACCCTAAGCTTATATGAATGACAAGACCAACATGTCATATCTGTCTTACATGCCTGCCTCCGTGCTGGGTTAAAACGTCTCTTTGGCTATATAATTGTTATCCATACTGTAGTATATCAGCTGAATCTAAATGCTGGCCTCTCGAACAATCACAGCTTGCCCTGGCTGACTTCACACACTGAAAAAATAGTCATGTTCAGCTAGTGCAAATCAATGCAATCTTTAAGATGTTTGAACAGAATATATATATAGCAGAGCCAAGATTATATTTGGCCACCTACTATGCCAGCATGATGTCATATGACATTTCAACCTTCCAGGTACAGTGGATCTCCTATAGAAGCCCTGGACTCTTTCTTCCCACCAAGCTATACCCAGTAGGATCCTGCAGCCAAGATGGTGCCCGTTTCACAGTGCTCATCTGCTAAGTCTCCAGGGAGTGAGAGAGCAACTCACGAGCAGCATGGACTTACAGGTATTTCACGCCAGCTCAACAGGCTCTCATCATCCCTTTCACCTACAGTCTCAGAAATCGGGGATATTGAAAAGGATTGGGACCTGAGGGCACATATTAGAGCATTAGCTACAAAGGCTGATTTTGCCCAACTCATAGCGACTGTTGAAAATTCATTCAAACAAGAGCTCAAGTGGCTTAAGGAGGACAGTAGCCCTGGGGAACTGGGCTGAGGCACTAGAGACAGGCCAGGATGACTTGTTGCACACTATAGTCTGCTTGCAGAAACATTCCAGCAACACGATGCCACACATAACTCTTTATTGGATTCATTGGATGATTGCGAGAACAGAGACAGATGAAAAAATATTTACATTAGAGGTCTTCCTGAGACGATGCGTCCCTGCGACCTGCCACCCACAGTCCAAGGCCTCAATAAACAAATTTTGGGGGATTCTGCCTCTCCTGAAATTGAAATTAATAGAGTACACAGGTCCCTTATGCCTATTCTGCAAGATGCAAACAGGCCCAGTGATGTGATATGCATACTCCATAAATATTCCATAAAGGAAGCAATTTTGAATGCAGTATGAGGAACACCGGAAGTGGACTTTGATGAAGCTAAATTATATCTTCCCAAATCTGTCCAGCGGATCCTCATGATGAGATGTTCACTGCACCCTCTATTGGATATACTCTGTCTACAACATGTTGATTATCGGTGAAGGTACCCCTTCCACCTCATTGCAAGGAAAGATGGGAAAATGGGCACCCTGTGAAACAAAAATGCTTTGTTTAAATTTTTGGAGACTTTCGAATTACCTAAGGTTAGCTTTCCTGACTGGAGGGTCCAGAGGGCTCTGTCTCTTCCACAATATCCGGAGAGGTGGAGACAAATTCTATCGAGACCCTGTTTGTGGGACCATGCGGGCCATCAAGATTCTGTAGTTGGTACCCTGTTTAAGTTGGGTGCATTTTGCACATTTTCATATATTGATTTACACCCCCCTCCTCTTTTTTTTTGTTACACCTACATACATGTTACCTGTTATCACCTCATTACTGATATTATATTGATGGTAAACAAGATTACTGCCTTATTATGCTGCAACCTGTGGCCAGTGGCGACCACTCTGTAAGGGGTTCAGGGGCGCCGCCCCCCCAATCCAGGCATCTGGCCCCCAAATTTACATAGCAGAGACACAAAAAATACAGTGGCGCACTGGCCTAGTGCATTATCCTCAGATGTATATAAAAGATGTATAAAAACATACTCACAAACGAGCTTGTAAGACAGACATATCAAGCATAAAACAGTGCTTTACGTCCGTGGTCAAAAATGCCCCTGGGATGGTATCTCACACAAGCTGGCTGATGCGTTTCGAGGTGCAAACCTCTTCTTTAGAGCCAAATATGTTCTGTCTGGACCACACTTATATACACCAACAAATGACATAATGGGGAGGGTGGTCCTTCTAGGCCCGTCCAAAATGGGGCGTATGCACTGCAGAAACCTGTTTGCATTCTCCATTCACATGTCACACCTTGCATAGGACTCCGCTGCCCAGCAAGCAGCACAACATGGCAAGATGGACGTCACGATATCCGCATGTCAATAACAAATATAATATGTTGCATGTACCCTCAGCATGGCCTAAAAGCGGTTGAGTACTATCTAAGTAATAGCAGGTTACATCCTTTACAAACATCCTTCTTGTTAGAGTCCATTGAATATACTCTCACACACAATTATTTCTCATTTATGGGAGACTTTTATAGACAAGTGAGATGGATGATTATGAGAGCCAGGTTTGCCCCCAGCTATGCAAACCTATTCATGGGTTATTGGGAAGCACAATGCATATGGACCAACAACCCATATGGGGAAAACCTGGCTCTGTACACCAGATATATTGATGATATTTTAATCATCTGGAAGGGGACTGAAGAGTTAAGAGGGTTCCTCACGCATTGCAGTAATAACCCCTTTGGCATCAAGTTCACACATGTCATGCACAGTCTCCACTTGGTATTCCTGGATCTTGAACTTCGAGCAAATGAAAGTTGCCAAATTCTATCCAAAACCCAATTTAAACCTAGTGCAGGCAATTCCTATCTACATGCAAAAAGTAACCATCATCTGAAATGGATCAGAAATGTTCCATTCGGACAATTTTGCAGATTCCATAGGACCTGCACTAGGAAAGAGGATTACAAAGGTCAGGGAGCCATCCTCAAGAAAAAAATTCTTGAGAAGGGGTATACACAAAGCCACATAGTCATACACTAAATACTGGCCATTATACCAGTGTTTTTCAACTCCAGTCCTGAAAGCACACCAACAGGTCATGTTTTCAGGATTTCCATGAGTTTGCACAGGTGATTTGATCAGTTTCACTGCCTTAGTAATTACCACAGCTGTTTCATCTGAGGGAAATCCTGAAAACATGACCTGTTGGTGTGCCTTGAGGACTGGAGTTGAAAAACACTGCATTATAAGACGATAGCGAATCCCAGGATGTGATTCAAGAGAACAAGGAGTATAAATGCAAAAAAAGGAGGCCCTTATTACCCATACAGACTCCATAGGGTTCTGTACCACCTATAATGCCAAGGTGTTTGACATCCAGCATGTCTTACGCAGGAATTGGAAAATCCTAAAACAAGATCGTATCCTGGGAAAAATCTAGGCCGGAAGATCGTTTTTAGGAGACAGAGGAATCTTGGGGGTCTTATAGCACCCAGTAGGGTACAGAAACTCTGAAGTGACAATCCTCTTAACAGAGGCCCTTGGTCTACCAGCTTTGACCAGGTGGGAAATTATAAATGTGGAGAGAAAAACTGCAGCTCCTGCTCCTATATGTGGCATACAAAAAGGGAGGGACTTGGATCAGATTGTCGTTCCCACAGGATTAAACAATTTATTAACTGTGGGACATGTGGTCTATGGCCTCATTTGCCCATGTGGCCTGCTATATGTGGGACGCACTATATGCCCACTTAGGGTGAGGTTTGGTGAGCATAAATGTACTATCTTGGGCAAGAAAGACTATACCAAAGCCAAGCCTAGGGATAACTACTCAGTCCCCTGCCATTTCAGGCAACTACACAATGGAGACCCTAAAGGCATGAGGGTCTTTGGCATAGAGGCCATAGGGTTGAATTTAGCTGATGAGAGTAGGTTTAGTTAATTGTGTCAGAGAAAGACATACTGGATCTGCACCCTAGGGTCTTTGACCCCTAGAGGGCTTAATGAGGATCTAGAGGTCCATGGGGTTATATGATCCTTTCAGCCTCGCTTCCCCATTTTCTCACCTCTCAGTTTTCCCCTTCCCCTTTTCCTTCCCTCCCCTTTCCTCCCTCTCCCCCCACCTCTCCGACATCTTCCTACATCATCCCACATCTTCCTGGCCATCATACCCCGACCCCTCCTTGTACCTTGTTGTTCTACAGTTGTTCTTTTCCATGGGGTGCTTGGCACCTTTGCCCCTTGTCCCTTTACAGGTTCCTTTCACAGCCCCTCATAACCCCTTTTATATATTGACCCATTAATGCTACTTTCCCAGCTGTTCATATCTTCATTCATATACTTCCAGCATAGTTGAGGTGCACACGTTGATTCCATCAGAATGCTGCCTAACTTGGTCATGTTCCACAGCTGTCAGTCAGGAGGAGCATCCCCTACATTTGGAGCGTGCACGAGGGTCCGCATCCATGGGCACACTGAGTGTCCTCTGGGTGGGGGCCCGTATATACATGCGTGATTTTCTGTTTGTACATGTGCACATAATACTGTGTGGTACACGCCTCTCTCTACATATATGTATGCATGTGTGTGTGTATATATATATATATATATATATATATATATATATAGTCTTTGGTATGGTTTTAATACATATTGTTAATAAATATTTTTAAAGTGTATGTTTTTTATATGTATATATTTTATAAGGTTGAACTCTGTGCATGTATCCATCATATATCCATAAAAAAAATTAAATATGTATAATCCACATTATTTATTCACCCATATCTTACTATTTATTATTTATCAGTTATTATTTATCATCTATTACCCACTCATTCTTTGGGAATTATTACTTTTACAGAAAGAGGTGTTTGGGAATTTATGCACGCATACACATAATGGTGGGAGTTTTCTTTTAGTCTGGCTTCCAGTTCTATTGCAATGAATTCAATCAAAATTTTTGATTGTAATATTTGCTTCTCCATACATGTTAAATTTCCAGCGTACCTAGTAGTAAATACATGCGGTCAGATGTCCGCAGGTTCTCAGTTTCTTTGCCACAGATATTTTCTCTCTGAGGGTAGAAGAGGGATAGTGAGCATATTACCTACCACGATAATTCTCTATGAGGCCGGGCGGCTGCAGAGAGGTATTCCCCAATACCTTACACTCAGGAGCACTTCCGCCTTAAGAAAACGCGGCTTAGTTTCATCTCCAAGGAGACAGACAGCTGCCGGTCGGGGTTGCTTGGAGCTCAGAGTGCGCACTCAGCACCTGGCCCTGGCGTGTGTTTCACACACAGACACACGTGTACTGGTCGCTCCCAGGCTGCACACACACTGTTAATTCGGAAATTCGCGGTAATTCTGCAATTGCGGTAATTCGGAAATTTGCGGTAATTCGGCAATTGCGGTAATTCGGAAATTTGGCAATTGGAACAGCCGAAAATCTGAAATTCGGAAATCCAAAAATTGGAAAAAACTAAGAATATTTGAAATAATAACGAACTAATAACTATTAAATTATAGGTATTGGAATTTCCTTGAAAGTTTGGCTGTTAATGAACTTAAATTTGAAATTTAGCACTAATAGTCATACTTTCAAGAAAATTTCAATACCTATATTTAATAGTTATTTATTATTATTTCAAATATTCTTTTTTATTTCCGAATTTCGGAAATTCGAAAATAAGGAAGAACATTTGAAATAATAAGTTATTAATGTATTATTTTTACTTATTATAAATTATAATAGGCTATTATTATTTCAAATGTTTTCCTTATTTCCGACTTTTGCAGTGTGTGACTCTATATATGCATACTATATGTATGTGTGTGTGCATACTGGGTGTGTATATACCGTGTGTATATTGTATGTATAATGTATGTATACTGTGTGTTTACATACAATATAAGCACAGTATGTACACACCCAGTATGCACACACACATACATACAGTATGCATATATACAGTCACACACTGCAAAGGTCAGAAATAAGGAAGAACATTTGAAATAATAATAGCTTATTATAATTCATAATAAGTTAAAATAATACATTAATAACTTATTATTTCAAATGATCTTTCTTATTTCCGAAATTCGGAAATAAGAAAAACGTTTGAAATAATAATAAATACCTATTAAAATATAGGTATTGGAATTTTCTTGAAAATATGGCTATTAGTGATAAACTTCATATTTCAGTTCACTAACAGCCAAACTTTCAATGAAATTTAAATTTCTATAATTTAATAGTCATTTATTATTATTTCAAACGTTCTTTCTTATTTCTGAATTTCGGAAATAAGGAAGAACATTTGAAATAATAAGTTATTCATTTATTATTTTAACTTATTATAAATTATAATAAGCTATTATTATTTCAAATGTTCTTTCTTATTTCCGAATTTCCGAATTTCGGAAATAAGGAAGAACATTTGAAATAATAAGTTATTGATTTATTATTTTAAATTATAAATGATAATAAGCTATTATTATTTCAAATGTTTTTCCTTATTTCCGGCTTTTGCAGTGTGTGACTGTATATATGCATACTGTATGTATGTGTGTGTGCATACTGGGTGTGTATATACTGTGCTTATATTGTATGTAAACACACAGTATACATACAATATACATACAATATACACACAGTATATAGACACCCAGTATGCACACACACACACACATACAAACAGTATGCATATATACAGTCACACACTGCAAAAGTCGGAAATAAGGAAAACATTTGAAATAATAATAGCTTATTATAATTTATAATTTAAAATATTAAATCAATAACTTATTATTTCAAATGTTTGAAACATTTGAAAAAATAAGTTATTAATTTATTATTTTTACTTATTATAAATTATAATAAGCTATTATTATTTCAAATGTTTTTCCTTATTTCCGACTTTTGCAGTGTGTGACTCTACATGCATACTGTATGTATGTATGTATGTATATGTACAGTCATACACTGCAAAAGTCGGAAATAAGGAAGAACATTTGAAATAATAATAGCTTATTATAATTCATAATAAGTTAAAATAATACATTAATAACTTATTATTTCAAATGATCTTCCTTATTTCCGAAATTCGGAAATAAGAAAAATGTTTGAAATAATAATAAATACCTATTAAATTATAGGTATTGGAATTTTCTTGAAAATATGGCTATTAGTGATAAATTTCATATTTCAGTTCACTAACAGCCAAACTTTCAAGGAAATTTCAATACCTATAATTTAATAGTTATTTATTATTATTTCAAACGTTCTTTCTTATTTCTGAATTTCAGAAATAAGGAAGAACACTTGAAATAATAAGTTATTAATGTATTATTTTAACTTATTATGAATTATACTAAGCTATTATTATTTCAAATGTTCTTCCTTATTTCTGACCTTTGCAGTGTGTGACTGTATATATGCATACTGTATGTATGTGTGTGTGCATACTGGGTGTATATATACTGTGCTTATATTGTATGTAAACACACAGTATACATACAATATACATCCAATATACACACAGTATATACACACCCAGTATGCACACACACACACATACATACAGTATGCATATATAGAGTCACACACTGCAAAAGTCGGAAATAAGGAAAAACATTTGAAATAATAATAGCTTATTATAATTTATAATAAGTAAAAATAATAAATTAATAACTTATTATTTCAAATGTTCTTCCTTATTTCCGAATTTCCGAAATTCGGAAATAAAAAAGAATATTTGAAATAATAATAAATAACTACTAAATATAGGTATTGAAATGTTCTTGAAAGTATGACTATTAGTGCTAAATTTCATATTTAAGTTCATTAACAGCCAAACTTTCAAATAAATTCCAATACCTATAATTTAATAGTTATTAGTTAGTTATTATTTCATATATTCTTAGTTTTTTCCAATTTTTGGATTTCCGAATTTCCGAATTTCGGCTTTTTGTCTGCTCCGATTGCCGAATTTCCGCAATTGCCGAATTACTGTGAATTTCAGAATTACCTCAATTGCCAAATTACCGCGAATTTCCGAATTTCGGATTTCCGAATTTTTTCATTTCCGAATTACGAATTTTTTAATTTCCAAATTTCCGAATTACGAATTTTTTGCATTTCCGCATTTCAGAAAAACAAAAAAAACTAATTTTTTAGCCATGCACAAGTCTATTTGATATTGACATGCAGACATCGTGATGTCCATCTTGCCATGTTGTACTGCTTGCTGGGCAGTGGATTCCTATGTGAGATGTGACATGTGAATGGAGAATGCAAATAGGTTTCTGCTGGGCATACGCCCCAATTTGGGTGGAGCCTAGCAGGACCACCCTCCCCATTATGTCATTTGTTGGTGTATATAAGTGTGGTCCAGACAGAACATATTTGGCTCTAAAGAAGAGGTTCGCACCTCAAAACGCTTCAGCCAGCTTGTGTGAGATACCATCCCAGTGGCATTTGTGACCATGGACGTGAAGCACTGTGTTATGCTTGATATGCCTGTCTTACAAGCTTGTTTGTGAGTATGTTTTTATACATCTTTTAATAAATATACATCCGAGGATAATGCGCTAGGCCAGTGCGCCATTGTCTTTTTTGTGTCTCTGCTATAGTGTTTGGACTTCCCCAGTTCCTCAGTGGCAGCAAGGCAGCACATTTTCCGAAATTGATGAAGTTATAACTTTGGCTATTTGGTTGGAGAGGCGATTTCTTTAAGCGCAGGAAAGAATATATTTGTGGACTGTGCCCCTAATCTACCTGCAGAGCACTGGACGCATGGATTCCAATGGAAGGGGTTCTTTTTTTAAGCACATGATTAGAGCCAGAGGCTCTAATAGGCTTCAAAAAAAGGTGGGCCCGGAGCGCAGAGCACTGCGCCCCAAGCACACTCACTTGTGTGACAATAGTGAATGAATATTTGCTATTGCTACACTGATCCGCCTCCCGACCAATCAAGAAGCCCCCATTGGCCAGGGAGTCTTAGGACTCCCTGGCCAATCGCATCTCAGGACACACTTCCTATTCCTGTGTGGCCAGGAGGAGAATGTCCCACTATATGCTGGCCAGAGCGGACCCGGCTCTTCCTTCCCCCTACTCCATAAGGTAAGGCAGCATTCACAGTATCTAGTCTCCCCCCTCCACCCATTTGTCTCCTGAAGCAGGGAGTGGTGGGTCATTGCCACCGTTTGTCTCCTGTGGGGGGGGCGCCGATTCGTTTGTGCAGCCCTCCGATATTTTGAGCACCAGCCGCCACTGCCCGTGGCCTTTCTGCTACACTGTCCTATGTCTTGATTTTTAGATTGATTACTCCACAACTGTATTAGTTTGATTTTAGTAACTTATTATCCCCATGGATGGCGGGTTTTGTTTGCCCCATTATGCTCAGTCCCTTTCCCCACATAGGACGATTCTCGCAAACCCAGGATCACTCTGCATTTTGCGGTGGGACTTAAGCTACTGGGGCTTGAGGTTGTTTCCCAACCACAGTACCACAGCCCTGGATAGTTTGCCTCACCTACAAATGTGTTTTGTTTTTATCTTTGTTCTTTGATTCAGTTCTAAATGTAGTTTTGGTGAATTGGTTGCCTTGTACCAGCCAATTTTTTCTGTTCCATAGAGGTCTTGGTGTGCATTTGTACATTTTTGGTATTGTCTAATATTACCATGCCACAATGACATCCTCAAAATTAAGAATACTTTCATATATTTTCCAGGTTCTTTGCTCTCCAGATAAAAATGGACAGTTGAGTCACCTGGCTCCTGATATAGTTTTTTCTCCAGGAAACACACTTTACCCCTACTTCCACACCCAGAATGCTCGTAATGACAGTTGACCAATGGTTCCATTGTCAGTCTTCCATTTCCAAGGCTAGGGGGTTTACAATTGCTATCCATAAAAAAATTCCCATTCCTTTACCCATCTCAACTACTTGACCCTGAGGGGAGTTTCTCTTTATTAAAGGCACATTATATATGGTCAAGGGTATACTGTACATTAGCCAATATACTGTATATGATCTGAGCCCTCATATGATGAATTTTCACTACGTTACCAGCACAGTATAAGGAGGGCTTATTGCTTATTGCTTATACACTAGATACTTCCTCAGGTAGATCAACATTCTCCATCCAGGAGGGTGGACACTTTAAAAATCTCCTAAAGGGACTTCACCTGTTGGATGCCTGGAGAGCACTGCATGCTGAAGCTAGAGATTATAGCTACTTTTCTAAAACACATGACAAATATTCTCACCTGGACCTTATATTTATCAATCAATATTTTCTATAACTTGTTCGCTCAGCCGCAATTGGTTCCATCACCATCTCCAACCATTCTCCAGTGACAATGACCATTACCCTTCCAAACACCTGTCATAGGGGGAGGTCCTGGAGACTAAAAGAAAAATTTGCTGGATGAACAATTTCTTCTAAAATTGATCGCCCAATCCCTAAAATTGTACTGTGAAACCAATATATCTGAGGGGGTGTCGGTGTTGGCAGTCTAAGAAGGTCATAAATCTGTCATTCATGTGGAATTGATTGCTATTGGTTCTAGAATCAAACAAGAGAAGGGAGCTGTTGGATCTTCAAGCAAAGATCCAAACCTTAGAACAAACACATAAAAATCAATTAGACCCAACAGTCATGGCTGAATTGGTGACATTGAGGACCACCTTGGCAGAATGTGTGGACAGGAAAGCACAGGTTAAAGTTAGATATTACGCCCATTGGTTCCATATATATGGAAATAAATGTGGCCGTTAATTAGCTATAGCTTTGTTGAAACAATGGTCATCTAATCATATTCACAGACTGGTAGCACGTGATAAACCAATACTAGATTCAACCACCATAGCTTGAGAGTTTCAGAATTTTTATGCCTTAATTTAAGGCCTTCCTTGTGGATAGACTGTATAAAAGCCTGCCTAAAAGAAACTGCTTCCCCCCAACTTCAGAGGAGATAATTGAGGAGTTGGAACGCAAGATAATCTCTGGCTTTCCTCTGTGCAAGAGCCCGGGACCAGACAGTTTCAGTATTCAATTATATAAAAACTATCACAAGTCCTAGTGTCATTACTTTAATGCCATCACCCTCTCTAGCCCCCTACTGAAAGAGGTACTATTGATGCATATCACAGTCTTCCCCAAGCCAGGGAAGGACTCAATTTCTGTCCAAACTATAGACCTATTCACCCTGATCAATAGGTCAAGAGGCCCGTAATAATACAATTAGATCGTGTTACCCATTGGTAAAAGCATGGCCTTGAAAAGGCCCTATACCTACTTATGTTATCTGATGCTGAAAACGCCTTTGACAGGTTGAACTAGATGTGCATGGATGAAATGTTATGGATATAAGGCTTCGGGGAACATATGTTTGGCGGCTAGATTCTAGCTCATTATGGAAGAGTTACTGCAAGGGTGAAGGTGAATGGCTTGCTATCTGACCCATTCCCCATCAGCAATGGGACCCAACAGGGGTGCTTCAGTTTCCTCTTTGCTTTTTGCCTTAGTGCTAGAACCCTTTTAATGGTCAGAAGCAACGGACACATAAAAGGCATCTTGCTTTCAAAATGTTTATTGCCTTTGTTGGAAAAGTTACCCCTAAACACCAGGCAAACTCCAAGTTGTATTGCATTTGAGTCTTTATGCAATACAACTCAAGACACTAGACACAAACATTATAAGCCTCACACATGCCTCTAAATTGCAAGAGTCATGCTACAAATTCCTATTCAGGTGGTACAATACTCATGCCAACCTAGTGCAAATGTGTCCAGGTACAGATGGGAGGTGTTAGAGGGGTGTTACTAAAAGGGTACCTTCTTACACATACGGTGGTCACGCCCCAGGAATAAAAAGCTTCTGGGATTCTATTTCCCCTTAATTCAGAAGACCACCCTTAAACCTATTATATTCCCCAGCACACCAAGGGCCCTAAGTTTTGTCCTAACAGTTTTTAATTCAAAGAAGTGATCTCATGCCTGAAGAAGGGGTCCTGCGAAGCTCTGAAACATTGCACCACACTATTTGTGATGTGATCTCTTCATTGAATTTGTTTGGAAGAAACTGGGATCTTTGGTGTGCTGGTGAATATTTACATGACGTATTGGTACCAGTATCCAGCTGGTTTTTACTGTAGCACCTGATACTTTTTGAGCGTTTCCAGGAAGTAATGTTTATGTTTATGTGCGATGGAAATATGGACTATGGTAAGTAAGAGGACTGTCCTGTGCTTACAATCAGATCACCAGAGGTTAGTTGGCCCATTCAAGTGATGTGAGCACAAACATCTGTTTTTGCAAGAGAAAGTTAAAGGGACACAGTCACTGCGGTTTCAGTTGTATCTGTGTTAGCCCTTACAGGAAGCTTGAAACTTGTTCTGGAAATGTTGATGCTCTCTGCTTGTTGAACACTCCTGATACCCACAGTTACAGGAGGGGATCTAAAAAACATATGCTGGCTTTTTGCCCGGATTTGATTCAGGGAGAAGCCCTCAGTCTCCTGCAGTGTAAGATTAAGTGATGTTTTCAGTTCTGGTGGGACTCTGTTTTACTACCAGGTAGATAAGTGGGTGAGAGTTTGACTTTGTGGTCAAGATTAGAGTTGAGCGAACACCTGGAAGTTCGGGTTCTGCTGGTCCGTCCGAACTTCGGGACAAAGTCCGGGTCCGGGTCCGGACGGAACCCGAACGATCGCACGGACAACGAACCCCATTGAAATCAATGGGGACCCGAACTTTTATGCACAAAAATGGCTGTAACAAAGTCCTGGAAAGCCCCAGAGGGCTGCAAAAGGAAGTAAAATGGGGGTAAGGGTAGGGCAAGTGCCCTACAAAAAAATGGGGACAGGGAAATAACTGTAAATATTTTTTAAAAAATAAAAACATAAAAAAAGCAAAAATGGAGGTGAATGTGGATCATCTTCAAACTGTGTCTGAAAAGTATTAATTAACGGTAGAAGCCATATAACTGTTCTAAAATCATCTTCAAACTAGGGCAAGTGGATTTCTGCCAGTTCTGAGCTGATAGCAGTGCTGGACATATAGCTTTGAAGGTAAGCAAGCTTAATGAATTTCTCATCTCTTGCACTTATCTTCCATGGCTGACTACAATGTTGCCAACACTCAGGCTCCATGCACACTAGCTTAAAAAATGCTCTATAGCCTTTGAGCATTTTTTCATGCTTCTAGAAGCAAGCAGTGTTATCCTATGTGTCCATGCACAATATTTTAGTTTAAAAGCATTTTTGAAGCTTGAGCTTCTAGGAGCAGAAAAAAAACTTTTTTTTTTTTTTTTGCATTTTTGGGAGAGGTTTGCCAGCTGAAGAAAACACTGAAGGCTCCTTGCTAAAACCTGCTAAAAGCTGGCTCAAAAAGGCTATTATGAGCGTTTTTCATCCAGCGGTTTTCTGGCATCTTTTTAGTTTATAGCAGGGTTTCTCAACCAGGGTTCCGTGGAACCCTAGGGTTCCTCCAGAGGTTGCTAGGGGTTCCTTGATCAATGGTCAATTTCTACCTCTTCGATAAATTCCCAATGATACCATTGATCTTTTTAGCTATCTGTAAGGGGGTAATTCTTCGCAATGGCCACAAGTGTAAGGAGCATTCTTCCCACTGGCCATCACACTAATGTATCATGAGTTGTAGATTTTAAATTTTTTAGCAGGGGTTCCCCCGAGAGTGGAGAATTATTTCAAGGGTTCCTCTGTGTTGAAAAGGTTGAGAAAGGCTGGTTTATATTGTGCATGGAGCCTTCAACTTTTATGGTTTTGTGCTTCTGCAAAGCACAAAATCATTTGGACAGCACATTTTTGGTGTTTCAAGATGAGCTTAGACAGTACATCTTCAAACACCTAACTGCCATAAAATTTCTGTTTCAGAGAGAACTTGCTGATGTAGGATGACTCCCTCAAGCCTTGTAGCTATGCTCCCTCTTGCTATAGTGTGAGATTTGAAAGTGAAACTACAACACCTAACACAACCTTATCTTTTTAGCGGAGCGTTCCCTTGTCCAGTTTTAATCCTTCTTCATAGGTGTATCAGTTTCAGTTAATTAATTTGGGTCAACCTACAGAATGTTGTTAATTTACCAAGCAATAGCAAAAGTTATCCTTGTAAAGAATACATTACTGTGCAGATACTCTATTCATTAAGCAAATCAATCCCATTATGCCATTAATCAATACAATCTGTTTTTAGATTTGCTTAGTTAAGCACTGGACTATATGCCTACAAAGCGCACACGTTTGACTGGTCTACTATGGTACTATTGGTACTACTGATACTACTATGTTAGTTTTTTCTTTAAGCATCATTATGTATTATTACTTCGCTTTTTGCAAAAGGAAGGTAACATTGTACCCAAAATTCTTGTGTTGCTAATACAGGCGGTCCCCGGGTTACAAACAAGATAGGGACTGTAGGTTTGTTCATAAGTCGAATTTGTTTGTAAGTGGGAACAGGTACATTTTTTAAGTGTAGCTTTAGCCAAAACAAATATTTTTAAGCTTTTTGGATAGTATAAGGAAGGGTTGACACCCCTGCAATGTTTGTTTTGCTGTCTATGTTTCTGTTCAGAAGATTTCACCACACTTCCTGTCCCAATGATAATTGGATTTTGAAAATTTTGGGTTGTTGTGGAAACAAACCTTGGTGATAAAGCATCAGTGGAGACCCCTTTTTCCCATAATAACTCTTACAGGAGTGAATTTCCCTTCCTAGGGGGAAATTTCCTCTCACTTCCTGTTGTCTCCCTCCGTTTGTAAGTAGGAGTCGTTCATAAGTCGGATGTTTGTAACTAGGGGACTGCCTGTATGGAGAGAAACTTACCTTAGTACCAGTGAGAAATATTTTTTTGAGAATATTTAAAGGGTAACTCCACTTTTGTGGAATAAAATAGCAAATAAAAAAATAATATAGCATATACAATTTAAAAGTCATATTGTAATTGAATGTTATTAAAAATTACCTTTCCTTTTCACTCTGCAGCTCTGTAATTTTCTGTGAAATTTTCTGTGAAATGAAATGCAATATGGCTACCTGGAGGTGTTCTGTACACAAAATGTGTACAGAACGCCCCCCCCCCCAGAAACATAATTTCCTGCTTGTGTGATTGGCTCACTGATTTTCCCAGAAGATACATGTTAGATTTCAGGCATCCCCTGCAACAAAAATGTCATTTTTGGTGAGATACTCCCAATAGGAAATCCCATATAAAGGGACGCAGGCCCTGCAATTTTCCTCATTAGAGCTTTGCAGGTGCAGCAGCTGGTTGATAATTAAGAAACCACTCCTATTAGACTCACTTCTGCACATGGGCGCAGACAAACACATGGGGATTTATTCAGAATAACAAAAGGTAGGAATCAGCAGTTTGTCATAATCCTTGTAATGTGCATAGATCACCCAAATAGGGGAATGTTTTTTTTTTCAACAAAAGTTGAAATCCAAGCTTGTCTAAATAAAAGTGCTGTATCCCTTATTTACCTACAGGTTTAGTGTAATATCCTGTTTGAGGA
>BLSH010095757.1:2057545-2083882 GCA_018402905.1 Glandirana rugosa
CGTGACACTTCGCGGTAGGTTACTCAAGACTTCGTAAACCGACTTATACTCGTCTATTATAACGGACTTTGTGAAGTCTTAAGTAGGACGACGAAAACCAGAGGGTTCACCACAAGATGTAAACCATTGGTGAGCCTCAAAAACAGGTAGGCCAGATTAGAGTTTGCCAAACAACATCTAAAAAAGCCTTCACAGTTCTGGAACAACATACTATGGACAGATGAGACCAAGATCAACTTGTACCAGAGTGATGGGAAGAGAAGAGTATGGAGAAGGAAAGGAACTGCTCGTGATCCAAAGCATACCACCTCATCAGTGAAGCATGGTGGTGGTAGTGTCATGGCGTGGGCATGTATGGCTGCCAATGGAACTGGTTCTCTTGTATTTATTGATGATGTGGCTGCTGACAAAAGCAGCAGGATGAATTCTGAAGTGTTTCAGGCAATATTATCTGCTCATATTCAGCCAAATGCTTCAGAACTCATTGGATGGCGCTTCACAGTGCAGATGGACAATGACCGGAAGCATACTGCAAAAGCGACCAAAGAGTTTTTCAAGTGAAAGAAGTGGAATGTTATGCAATGGCCAAGTCAATCACCTGACCTGAATCCGATTGAGCATGCATTACACTTGCTGAAGACAAAACTGGAGGGAAAATGCCCCAAGAACAAGCAGGAACTAAAGACAGTTGCAGTAGAGGCCTGGCAGAGCATCACCAGGGATGAAACCCAGCGTCTGGTGATGTCTATGCATTCCAGACTTCAGACTGTAATTGACTGTAAAGGATTTGCAACCAAGTTTTAAAAAGTGAAAGTTTGATTTAGGATTGTTAATCTGTTCCATTACTTTTCATCCCTTAAAAAGTGGGAGGCACATATACAAACTGTTGTAATTCCTACATCGTTCACCTGATTTGGATGTAAATACCCTCAAATTAAAGCTGAAAGTCTGCAGTTAAAGCACATCTTGTTCATTTCAGTTCAAATCCACTGTGGTGGTGTATAGAGCCAAAAAGATTAGAATTGTGTCAATGTCCCAATATTTATGGACCTGACTGTATATCACAGCGGCTAAATCTGTCTCTGTAGTGCATGTTCAAACCTTGATACCATAAATAATAACATGTTATTAGATTTTTTGCAATTCTAGAGAAATGCTTAAATAATGTATTACAATATAACTAAACCCATTCGATTTTAGTTGACTAAAATATACTGGAGATTTTAGTAGACTAAACTATGACTAAAACTAAATCAGTTTAGATGACTTAAGTATGACTAAAACTAAAATGGCTTTTTAGTCAAAAGGCTAAAATATGACTAAAATTAAAATGGCATTGTAATCAAAAGACTATGACTAAAACTAAATTGAAATTTGACGTCAAAACTAACACTGCTTGATGCCCGAAACCTGAAGTACCTGAGGTACTTTTACCAGAGAGGTGTTATTTTATGCATTTTGTTAGATAAGATGCCACTACTATATGGGCACTTCACTTGCAAAAATGGATATATTATAAGGCTGTTAATCACATGGGCAATTTGTATGCTTCCATCCAGCACTTTAGGGGAATGAGACTTTTATAGTGTATTTTACTTTTATTGGTTTATGGTTTCAGTGCAGCATATTTATTCAATGCAGTTGTAGATTTGACCCTGTACTTTCCTACCAGATTTGCGTAAAACAAGAAATTGTACCAGCTCGCTGTTCTTACAGAATAGATAATGATAGAAAATACCCTAGTGATAATGTACATGGTACTTTAGTCAAACTGAGTGAAATGTTAGTACAGGGTTTACAAGAAGCACATCACAAGAAGTTATAAGAGTTTTCTGGTAATGTCCCTGTGTCACAGCAAGAAGTACATTTTGAAGTCTGGAAGGAGCACACTTGCCATTGTTGGAGGCAAGAAACAGCATGCCATTAAAGGTGTGCAATTCTCAGCTGTTGAATTAATCTGCCTGTGTCGAGACACTCGTGGTGGAGTAAGTGCAATGGTCTACATACAGGTACTCTCTAATCACTTTAAACCATACTATGATCATGAGTTGGTTGTTGACTGCCGGATGTGTCATGGGAAAGAAGGGGAAGGTGTCTCCACATTTATTAATTGATTACAGTTACTCTGTCACATTGCTATACCTCCTTCTGCAGTGGGCTCTATGAGGACCAGTCAGTTAGTGAGAGGCGTGCTACCTCATCATTCTCTAACACAGCTCCTCAAAATTATGTTTTCTGACTGAACTCTTTCTCTCCATGAGGTAATGAATTTGGTGAAAAAACAGGAGGCTGGCATTTAGTTTTGTACTCCTAAGAAGGTGAAAATTGTTTCAAATGAGAATCACTGTTCTAACTGTCCCTAAACAGAACATTGTGAGTCTTACCAACCCAAATATTCAGTTGCTCAACCAGTTGCTTCACAGAGGGGGAAGGGATTCTCGAAAGTGCTCCAGGTATGGTCACTCTGGCAGTGTCTTGAGGTTGTTGGGGGAACAATGCTAAGTGTTGCATTTCCCATACAGAAGTGATTGTAGCCATACAGAAGCAAAGATGCGTATGTGGGTATTTCAGGCCGAAGCCAAGAGGACCCCTCATAGGTTCTGAGTCTACAGTTAAAGTTACTGTCAACAAACATACAGCCATAACTCTGTTTGACACAGGTTCCCAAGTTACCCTTATTTACTATTCATTCTACCAGACGTATTTAAACAGCATACCTCATCAGTTCCTGGGAGAATGGAATTATGGGGCCTGCACACTGAGTCATATCCTATTGATGGAAGTTTGCAAGTAATTGTAACTGTTTCAGATTTATAAAGCAAGGGTGTTTTTCCTTTGGAGATCATGGCTCTTGTCTGTCCTGACAGAGGTGATGCCTGCACAGCTCCAGTAATAACACTGGGCACTAATAGTATAGCAGTACGCAGGGCTTTCCAGAAGCTTCTTGAAGGAGGTTGGATTGTTTCTTCTGATCAAGTTGATATCACATCTGACCTTCAGGAGCTCTGTGATGTACTCTTTGTTAGCTATTGGCATGGAGTTATGTATCACATTAGTGAGCGCCCAGTATTAATTCCACCTGGGGGGGGAGAGAGAGAGCTGAGAGTAGCTTCCAGTATTGCCTCCAAGCTGCTTGGGGGTGGAAGTTATGTCTTCATGGAAACTCCTGAAGAGATGATTAACATAGAAGGGTGGATGGTGATTCCTAAAAAAAAAGGACTGGAGTGGAATTATCTACATTTGTGACTTAAAAAGTTGTTCTCCACATCCTGACATTAAATCTAAAAAACATGTAGCACTAATTAGTGAGTAACTTATTAAAGTCAAACCAATGTATAAAATATTATACCTCTATTGGGTTATAACGTGACAAGTGTTGGTGAAATGACCAATTAGGTCAAATTAGATTGATGAATATCAATATATCAAATATAAAGTGACCAGAGCTAATAAAATTGCGTGACAAAAATTATAAATAAATATCACAATAGTGTGTAATACACTCAATATAGCATGTGGCTCTGCATCGAAGTTTTAATACAGACTCATGCTAACCATCCAACAAAAAAATGCTTCTAGTGTAAGAAAGTCCAAAATTATAAACAAAGTGTCCATGCATATAAGTGATGATCAATTTAGAAGATCTGTACTGATCTAGGATTGTTGTGACAGTCTTCCCACCACTGCTATTATAATATGCCCTTACCTCAACCATAAGTAAAGCAGGCCCATCAGTCACAGTGATCCCACTGTACAAATAGGATTTCCTAGATGGATAGGTCCATGGGGGTCCGCCGTCTCCTTACAGGATAGTGACCACCGGTACTCTTCGCTGTCCCCTTCACTGTGGCTTTACAGTGCTCCCATAGTGCATACGGGTATAAACAAACTTCACATAGTGTAAAATCTCCAGTGATAGCCACAGTGGGTCAGTGAAATGCTTAAAGGAGATGGCAGACCCCCACAGTTGAGGAAGGCTCTATTTACCCAGTGTGGTCAGTTCCTAAGAGACTGAGGTAAGTTTGAGAAAGATGAAAGACTGCTCTATCGTGTGGTATTTTATCATGAACACCCGGGGGGGGGGGCGAAAACTGGTTCTCCCACAATGTTTCCGAAGGATAGTTTTCAGAAGTCTGCATGATCACCAGATTGAAGTCTATCTCTCCTTGAAACACAAAGACTCTGAGAACTGGAGGACCCAAATACAGACTTGTGTTCTATTGAGGTATAGACAGCACAAACCAGCATTAACTGCTTTCACCCACTCTTAGACTCAGAGGCTCAAAACTGATGGTTATAATCTGCTCAAAACAACCTGATTCTGGTGTCTCCTGCTGTAATTGGTTTATTAAGTTGTTATATGTTTACAGTTAAGTGTCTTTCTCCCACTGTGTGCCTCCTAAGGGTGCATTCCCATTGTAAATTGAGTTAATTGAGTAACCTATTGTTTCTGTCTGTCTGCTAATCCTTCTAGAGGTGTCTAGTCTTGTATCAACTTTACCTTGTTACCTAACCATTGTGTGATGTTTACCCCAATGTATAATATTTGTTTTTATTGTTCAGGTGGTGACTGTCCCAACTTTTGAAGTGTATAAAAACCTGTTTCTGATCAATAAAGTGAGTCCTGTTTTACTCCACATTGGTTCTGTCTGATGTTTGGGGTAAAATTACTATATTCTGGGTCCAGAGTGGAGGAAGCTCTATTTTGGCAGAGATACCCAGTCGGGGTGTCAGGAGTCTGTCATATTACTGGTGGTGAATTGCCATTGATCTCCTGTTAGGGGTTTTCACAGTTGATATTAGTCATCAAAGTAATTTCCAATATATGGCTCACCTGAAAGATACCCTCAAGTCTGCTTATCCTTTAGCTAAAGAAAACACAGCTAAAAGAAACAAAAGGTAAAAAAAAGTTCAATCTCCATGTGAGATACAGAGTTCTGAAACAAGGTGACCGAGTCTTTCTACGGAACTTGTGAACATCTGGAAAGTAAAAGCTTGTTGGCAGAAGAAGATTTTTACAGTGGTGAATAAACTGACCAGCATCCCAGTATACAAGATAAAGGGACCAGAAGGTAGGATCAAAGCCTGGCATATAATCATTTGCTGCCTCTTCCTCAAGTCAGTGATGAAGATAGCTCAGATGACACTTCAATGAAAGACTCACCCCAGCTTCAGGCAGTTCTCTCTCTCTGAACCCCGAATATCCAATCTGTGCCTCAATTAGTGAGCAATCCCAGTCTGGATAAATATGTATATAGGAATGGCGCTGTCTCATTAATCAATAAACAAATATAATCATGGGTGTAATAACTTGTAAAGTGCAAGAGTGCAATAAAGTTCGTGACTCGGAAATCAAATACTCAAATATAAAAATCCCATAAAAAAAACTCTAGGGGTTTTTCTCCAGTAAAATTAGATGAATAAATATATGTGAGAAAATTTTTTTTATATATATGTGAGAAAAATGTGACTATAGTCCATGACAGTGTAATCCGTAAAGAAATCCGTGAATATTCTGTAATCCGTAAAGGTTCATAAACAATAGAAAATACACAATAAAAAATCCACAGAATCTGATAAAATTGATGTGTTTGTAGAAACTCCAGACCAATGTTATAATCCAACCGTTGACATAAAAACGTTCATGGAAAAGGTGACTTTTGTGCCAGATGCCGTATCCACTAAAAAGAGGTGACTTGTGCTCCCCTCATGTGCCCGCACTTACCAGAGTTTCCACACCCCTACAGGGGTATCACGCCTGTGGTAAAATGGGGTCTTTTCTCCTGGGTTCCAAGTCTCCTTCATTCGGTCACACCTGTCTTTTATCAAGGATCCACTCAGTCAGCTGATACAGGAAATGGAGGGCTCTCCCTCCACCGAGGGATCGGGCGGCGCTCTCTCGGTGTTCTGTTGAGGTTCACTCTCTCAGGCCCGGAGCCGCGCTCTCTTGCCGTGCTTTGCCCCGTCGGAAAGCTCTGTTGCTATCGCCTGTCCGTTGGAAAACAAAGAATTACCTCAGAGGGAAATAGTGTAGAGGCAGCTACAGCCAGGTGGACTAGCATTGCTGAAGAAGTGGTGCTGGGATCGGTGACAACAGAGGAAGCAGAAGGAAAGGTTACACACTGTTTCACTTAACATGCACGATTCTAAGGGGCTCTGAGTTCCTGCCTGCAAAGGGTTGTTACTGAGCTGACAAGCAGTCTGTCAGTTCCATCAGGAGTGAATCAGTAGAACTTCTGCAAGAGAGGAGCAAAGTGTGTGCAGGAGGAAAGTTGAATAGGAGTCTGTATATAGGAAATTGACCCTGACGTTCTTGTTAAAGTCAAGTGGGCATCCCAATAACTCCCTATCCCCTTCCAAATTGTTAAACCTCCCTAATAAAACAACAAAAACAAAGCTATGGACTGTTTCCTGACTTTCGAGTGCCTGTGAAATTCGATGTGCCTGGCTGTGCAGGAGTAGGGGATCTTTGTTCATCTGCAGCTCCTTCGCGAGGTGTGCTACAGCTGTTTTCATAAATTGATGTTTACTATGCACACTGTGTTTTTTTTGAGGGGATGTAAAGATTTCACCAGGGGAGTGTGGTGGGATCTGCTGCCCTCTACTGTCTGTATTTGCAAACAGCTGTTGCTTGTTTATTATTTATTTACATTGCTTCCTGTCTCTATGTGGCTGTGTTAGAAACACCAGAGGGAGGAACTAAATAGAGAGAGAAGCTGAGACCACATGTCCTACTTTGAAGGAGCTATGGCCAACCCAGGCCAATAGCAGGGATTTTTTAGGTCTTCAACACCAAGATGGATGCTGCATCATGATCATCCTCAGGGGCCCCCGCAACTGAACTTTGCTTCAACATTCATCTGGAGGTATCTTTAATATTAACTCCATAAAACCAGGTGGTATATGTGCACAGTTCCACCAGGACTCCTGCTGGACCCCTTGCTGATAATATCTGTTGTACAGTACAGAATGTACTATTATTAATCTCTTTATATATAGAGCTCATATTATTTCTATACTAATGTGCATCTATATACTTATGGCTAATGTTTTATGTTGGTTACACTAGTACATCTGTTCCCAATTACTTTGATTAGATTACTTTCCCAGAAGGGAATTCCCTCTGCTCACAGAGACCCTGTCCTGGATGGGGGCATTGCCAACTTTATTATCAACCTAATCTTCCACTTAGTGCAGGTTGTGGTTCTTTTATTTACCTACAGGTTTAGCGCAAAGAAGGCAACATTGAATTTATAACCTTGGTGGATTTTGAGCAAAATATCTAATTGAAAGATCCCAGGTCCATAAGTATTTTAGTCTGGTGACACAGTGTTATCCGGCACCTCATCACTTGTAGAATAGTGGAGTTTGTGAAGGGGATGTGGGATTATAACAGTGCCATAATAAACATAATATTGGCTAAAATAGAAAGATTTTATTGGTTCATGTTAAAAGGTTAACAGAATTAAAAACAATACATGTATTTTCTTCATTCAGCAAACAGGGTTTTACAAAAGATGGTCATAAAGTGTGTGGTTCTGACATGTTTCACCTGCATAGGCTTCCTCGGGGAACTATAGACCACCAATAGATTATACAACTACATAAGAAGAAAAAAATCCTATCAATAAGTATATACATAACAAAATACATCAATATAGTTGTTATATCTACTAATCATTGCTTGTCTCATCCAGTCCAATCCACATCTACTTACCCTGGGAGCCACTGAGACCCCATATACCCGTGCGTGTCACAAAAGGGGAAGGAAATATAATCAGACATGTGAACTTTTAAGTCCTTATAGACCCAATGACCACGTCTCAATCTATAATATAGTAATACATTTTTTATTTAAATATAAGGACTGGAGTACGGAGAGCAAAAGCTGCTCACCCATATAAGTCTGCAGCAAACAAAGCATCCAACTCATAGTTCCATGGGAAATATCAGGTGAAGCATCACCTATATAAAACAATAGAGCCAAGCAGCATCTATGGAACCATGAAAAGGTATTGTCCATTGCTCCAAGAGTGCTTCAAGTCATGAACATAATACTGAGAGACAATATATAAGTCAGCTTCAGTAGTGTACACATACCTGCTTCAAGGCTCAAAACAGTGTGGCAACCCTCCTGCTCCCACAGGTGTATATGCTGGAATGCCACTACGCATGCATACGAGTCCTGGTCTTCCTGTAAACTACATCTTTATATTTTATCCAATATCATGTTTATTATGGCACCATTATAATCCCACATCCCCTTCACATATCTAATCGAAAGTATTTATGCCTGTTTGACTTTAAAACTGCAAACTGTTTTTTTTCTACAATATGAATGCTGCTTTGACTCTAAGGGTCCTTTCACACCTACGGAGCCCGTTTTGACGGGCTCCGCTGCTCAGCGGGGATCCATCTGTTGATCCCCGCTGAGCCGGCAGATGACAGGACAGTCTCTGCACTCCGTGCAGAATCTTACCTGTCAGAGCTCCGCTCTCCTCTATGGAGGATCGGAAGAAATCGGACCGTGCGTCTGTTTTCATCCGATCCGCCAGACGGATGGAAAATAGGGTTTCCATCCGTCTGTATTTAGCGGACATGTCACCACTGACATCCGTTGCTCCATAGGAGTACATGGAGCGTCCTTTCAGCTCCGCGTGAAAAACTGACAGATGGACCTGAACGGTCCGTACGTGTGAAAGGACCCAAAGAATGCTGCCACGTACTTTTTGGGGGTAGTTTGTTTATGTTTTGCAGATTCATCCATTTTGTAATCTGGTGTGTGGTTATGTAAATACATACAGTAAAGCTATAAAAGAAACTGAGTGCAAGGGTTTGTCCTCTGTTAAGTCCAGCTGACCACAGTTACGGTACATTTCACCTTTAGCAGCCGTTCAAGGATGCTTTATATGCATGACCTACTACATGTTTCCCCCCATAGAATTTAGTACTAGATTATCTAGTTGTAATATGGAGGCCATTCCCTCGCGGGGCAAACTAGGGATTATGGAGCAATCAGAGAAGCTGAGGTCATACCTGCTGCCGAAATGTAACCTAAAAGGTTTGTCTAAGAGTATCTCAGGGACAGGCCTCCCCATTCAAGCAACTCTGCCTGCACACATCACCACTGTGTCATACTTATTGACCTCCTAGTCTCATCCTTTTTTACTGCAATAGGAGCGTGACCTGGGTAGAACCTTGACCCCTTAACAGAGAGAACAAGTCCTTTACCCATCAGTCCTTTATTGACGATGGATTACAACGGGGGACACTTATTTTGATTTTTGATTTTTAAATAAAGGACTTGTCCCTAATTGTCTCCTGTGTTTTTTTCTTTTTTGACACTTTTGGTGAAGTAGTAGGGGTACAATGTACCTGACAGTAATTCACAAAGGGGGGGTCGGGATCTGGGGGCCCCAGATTCCGATAAGCCCCCACCCCCACACCCCCACAACCACAGCCCATGGTTGTGGGGAAGAGGCTCTTGTCCCTATCAACATGGGGGCAAGGTGCTTTGGGGTGGAGGGGCGCAGAGCCCCCCCTGCCCCAAAGCACCCATACTCCCCATGTTGAGGGCATGTAGCCTGGTATGGTTCAGGAGGGGGTTGCTCGCTCATCCCCCCCATCCTGGCCGGCCAGGTTGCATGCTCGGATAAGGGTCTGGCTTGGATTTTAGGGGGGACATCCACATCAATTTTTTTTTTATTTTGTCACGGGGTTCCCCTTAAAATCCAAACCAGACCTGAAGGGCCTGGTTTGGACTGTGGGGGAGGACCCCACGCAAATCTTTTCAGTGATTTTTTTGTATATTGCCAGGAGGCGGCAATACATTACAGCCGCGTTAATAAATGTCAATTTTCCTTTGGAAATGTAATTTTGCTCTGGCTATGTTCTAAACATCACAGAGGTGTGCCCTTTTACAGGCAGACTAAGGGGACCCCCAGGCACGATATTTAAAGGAATATTTCATTTTTATTGTTTCACTTTAAGCATTATTAAAATCACTGCTCCTGAAATAACGATAAATTTAAAAACATTTTTTTGCATTGATACATGTCCCCCAGGGCAGGGCCCGGGTCCCCATACACTTTTTAGGGCAATAACTTGCATATAAACCTTTAAAATGAGCACTTTGGAAGTTTTCATGTTTGGGTACCATAGACTTTAACAGTGTTCGAATGTTCGCACTAATTTTTTGCCTGTTCGCATGTTCTTGTGCAAACCGAACCGGGGGCGTTCATCCCATCCCTAGTGTCCAACAGGTCAGAAGAAGGAGAAGGCAGGCACAAGAAGATCAGAAATTCTGGAGTTCAGGAAAAGCCAGAGAGGTTTGCAGGAGAGGGAGCCAGGGAAGCAGCAATAGGAAAATATCATCACCAGGAGAAACAGCAGCAATAGCAATAGGTGGACACTGGGACCAAGGGAAGACCAGAGAAATAACAGCAGGAAACAGAGTATCAATGAGATAATAGTTGGAAATGGAAAAAAGAGCCTTGGCCAAAATTGTTCACTTACAATAAAAACACCCAAAACATAATGTTGGGGATTCCCTGCCACTAAGGGCAAACATTCACCAGGTAAGAAGTGCAAGGGTTTGTCCTCTGTTAAGTCCAGCTGACCACAGTTACGGTACATTTCACCTTTAGCAGCCGTTCAAGGATGCTTTATATGCATGACCTACTACATGTTTCCCCCCATAGAATTTAGTACTAGATTATCTGGTTGTAATATGGAGGCCATTCCCTCGCGGGGCAAACTAGGGATTATGGAGCAATCAGAGAAGCTGAGGTCATACCTGCTGCCGAAATGTAACCTAAAAGGTTTGTCTAAGAGTACCTCAGGGACAGGCCTCCCCATTCACGCAACTCTGCCTGCACACATCACCACTGTGTCATACTTATTGACCTCCTATTCTCATCCTTTTTTACTGCAATAGGAGCGTGACCTGGGTAGAACCTTGACCCCTAAACAGAGAGAACAAGTCCTTTACCCATCATTCCTTTATTGACGATGGATTACAAAGGGGGACACTTATTTTGATTTTTGATTTTTAAATAAAGGACTTGTCCCTAATTGTCTCCTGTGTTTTTTTCTTTTTTGACACTTTTGGTGAAGTAGTAGGGGTACAATGTACCCGACAGTAATTCACATGGGGGGGTCGGGATCTGGGGGCCCCAGATTCCGATAAGCCCCCACCCCCACAGCCCATGGTTGTGGGGAAGAGGCTCTTGTCCCTATCAACATGGGGGCAAGGTGCTTTGGGGTGGGGGGGCGCAGAGCCCCCCCTGCCCCAAAGCACCCATACTCCCCATGTTGAGGGCATGTAGCCTGGTATGGTTCAGGAGGGGGTTGCTCGCTCATCCCCCCCATCCTGGCCGGCCAGGTTGCATGCTCGGATAAGGGTCTGGCTTGGATTTTAGGGGGGACATCCACATCAATTTTTTTTTAATTTTGTCACGGGGTTCCCCTTAAAATCCAAACCAGACCTGAAGGGCCTGGTTTGGACTGGGGGGGACCCCATGCAAATCTTTTCAGTGATTTTTTTGAATATTGCCAGGAGGCGGCAATACATTACAGCCGCGTTAATAAATGACAATTTTCCTTTGGAAATGTAATTTTGTTCTGGCTATGTTCTAAACATCACAGAGGTGTGCCCTTTTACAGGCAGACCAAGGGGACCCCCAGGCACGATAGTTAAAGGAATATTTCATTTTTATTGTTTCACTTTAAGCATTATTAAAATCACTGCTCCTGAAATAACTATCAATTTAAAAACTTTTTTTGCATTGATACATGTCCCCTAGGGCAGGGCCCGGGTCCCCATACACTTTTTAGGGCAATAACTTGCATATAAACCTTTAAAATGAGCACTTTGGAAGTTTTCATGTTCGGGTACCATAGAGTTTAACAGTGTTCGAATGTTCGCACTAATTTTTTGCCTGTTCGCATGTTCTTGTGCAAACCGAACCGGGGCGTTCAGCCCATCCCTAGTGTCCAACAGGTCAGAAGAAGGAGAAGACAGGCACAAGAAGATCAGAAATTCTGGAGTTCAGGAAAAGCCAGAGAGGTTTGCAGGAGAGGGAGCCAGGGAAGCAGCAATAGGAAAATATCATCACCAGGAGAAACAGCAGCAATAGCAATAGGTGGACACTGGGACCAAGGGAAGACCAGAGAAATAACAGCAGGAAACAGAGTATCAATGAGATAATAGTTGGAAATGGAAAAAAGAGCCTTGGCCAAAATTGTTCACTTACAATAAAAACACCCAAAACATAATGTTGGGGATTCCCTGCCACTAAGGGCAAACATTCACCAGGTAAGAAAGTTTGGGGCTTAAATAATCACATTAGAGTTGGAGTGAATTTTAGACGTATGCATTCATCTCAAATGATTGCATCAGTGAAGTCAAATTTTAATTATTAGCAGTTCAGTGTGGGACACTAATAAGGATGACTTCTAATTGCGTGCTATAGCTTACTGTACAGTTTTCATCCATGTTCCTCCAATAGCTCACATAAATGGATTAATGCGGCAGGTATGCTTGAATTAGGGCAAAGCAAGAAATTATGGAGTTCAGGAAAAGCCAGAGAAGTTTGCAGGAGAGGGAGCCAGAGAAGCAGCAACAGGAAAATATAATCCCCAGGAGAAACAACAGCAATAGCAACAGGTGAACACTGGGACCAAGGGAAGAACAGAGAAATAACAGCAAGAAACAGAAGTCTCACTGGGAAAATGGTTGGAAATGTAAAAAGAGCATTAGCCAAAATCCCTTCACTTACAATAAAAACACCCAAAAACATAATTTTGGTGATTTGCTTCCTCTAAGGGCAAGCATTCACCAAGTAAGAAAGTTTGGGGCTTCAGCAATCACATTAGAGTTGGAGTGAATTTTAGACTTATGCATTTATCTTTAGTGATTGCCAGATATCACCTATTAGCATTTATATATTTCAGAGGTAATGATAAAGTACCCCTGTACCCAGCGCTCAGATAGTATTTTTTTGTGTTTGGATTTTTTTATGTGCGTTTAGATATATATGCGTTGTGCTGTCTGATTGGCTGCTGCTATATTTCATTGGATCAGTTTATATTGGCATTCTCAAGGAGAGTACTGTATATTGTGTTTTGTACTCTGCCCATAAATGCTAGCTGCTCCTTATTCTGTGCAGTATATGTCTATATAAGATACTATTCTCATAAAACAATGCCCGTAAAACAATAAAATACAATATAAAAAAAGATTCCCTCTACTGATTCCGGTGTTCAACACATGTGTTGGTCAACAAACCTTATACATTAAAGTCCATTCAGTTTGTAACATTTTTCCGTTACATGTAACCAGGGGGGGTATTAGAGTTCAATATGATGTAATTATGGTGGGTATGGCGCTGCTCATCAAGAAAGTCCAATATTTAGCTCTCATAAATTTTTCAGAATGCTGGTATTCAAATAAATTGGGACACCACAAAAATTATCAAGTAGAAGTTATATGACACCTGTGCTGTGATCGCATATCATCTAAAGTGTTATTGTTGGTGGGAGTATGAAAACAAAACCTTTGGAGCCCGTGATATGTATAGCAAAATCGGGTTGGAAGTGTAATCAATTCTTAATGTTGTTGTAGAACTGCCAATGTTAGTGAAAGTATCAAATCTGAAAAAAGTGTTACCATCAAAAATTAATAAAATGTAATGTCATAAATAAAACACATTAGGACAAAAATAACTGAATTAAAATTAAAATTAATTAATTCCAAAGGTTTTGTTTTCATACTCCCACCAATAATAGAACTTTAGATGATATGAGATCACAGCACAGGTGTCATATAACTTCTACTTGATAATTTTTGTGGTGTCCCAATTTATTTGAATACCAGCATTCTGAAAAATTTATGAGAGCTAAATATTGGATTTTCATGAGCAGCGCCATACTCACCTTAATTACATCATATTATTTAAACTACACATTTGTGGAGTTTTTGGGTGGAGGCAGCAGCTCTTAGAGTAAAAAAAAATAGAAAATAATTTTATAATTTTATATTTTTATTCATCTGTTTGCACGGAACATATAAACCTATATATTATTAGAGTTCAAACTCTTTATCCCAGCATTTCAATATCACAGATCTGCTGCTCTTATGATAAATCACACATCAAAAGGGTTAACTGTTGGTGCTAATCCCAAGGCTATAGTGGTTTGTCCCAGCCTCCTCGTTCCTACAGCTGTCCCTATGGGTCTCCACTTACCATAATGATGGTCTTTATGCGCCTTCTTTCCCCTTGGGGATGAATGAGTATTCATCCACTGTTTTCCTATGCAGCTTCCGTGTGGGATGTTTCAGTCAGCCGTGTTTTCATTAGACATATGTGAGGATAAAGAAGAGCTCCATAGTGTAAAAAGTTTCACTTTATTTCACACCCCCTTCCCCTAAAAACATGCTTACATTCATAAAAAATCAATCTCGCATTGTGCATACTAAGTAGCGTACATCACTGTTCTCCTCCTCTGCTAAAACCTCTCTGTGTTTTTTTGAAGTTTCCCAGGTTGAGACGATGAGCAATGCGCTGTCCTATGTGTGATAGTAGCCGTGTGGTCACGCCCAGACGCGTTTCGTCATTCCGTCTTTCTCAATGGTCGTGGCCACACGTCACGGCTAATGTTCCTTAATACTGCAGCTCTCCATGCAATCTCTGTCAGCTGTGAATGTGGGTGGTCTCCCATCCACTCGCTGTCTACATTGATTTATAGTTTCTCCTCTCTACTTGTTTATTTTTCACTTACAATCTTTTGTATCGTTTTTTCTCTCACTATGTGGCAAACATCACCCGCTTACCTTATATATTCTTTTTCTGCCATCTTGCAGTGTTACTTTCTAAACTCTCCACAATGCTTACCCTATCATCATGTCTAGCAGGTTATTTTTAGATTTATTCATACCGCCCCTCCATATAATGTATATTTAAATATACAATTAAATATACTTTCTTCTCCGAAAGGGCTACTTCATATAAGGAGTATTCCATGTGCCATACACTCATCGACCCCAGATCGTTACGATCGTTTCAGAGGTTTGGCACGCATTTAGGAATTTCTCTACACCGCCTTATTATGTGCTCAATGATTATTTGTGGTTCCTCTCTGTTATTAGTTCACATATTGCTGGGAAGTACCTTTTGTTATAATTTATTTTCCACCTAACATTTTAGTGCGCTATACTTCAGTTGTTACTCGGTAGTTAAAATCATTTTGCAGTCAGGTACACCTCTCAGTTTTGTAATGCATTATTTGGTATATTTACCTATTTCTTATTACAGTTATTTGCTGTGGGGTTTGAATTACTGGTTGTTTATTTATATGATTTGAGTGGATATATCTATATCTATGATTTTAATAGGCATATATATGTTGTTTTAATATCCCTTTCATTTATAATAATAGGAAGGAACTAGAAAGTCTGGTGGAATACGGATATCAGATAGGTATTATAACAAAAAAAGAAAAAAGATACTTATTTCCAAGTTTTAATAGGATACCAACAATATACACAATACCGAAAATACACAAAGATTCAATCCACCCACCAGCAAGACCAATTGTGAATGGCATTAACTCAGTCACAGCCAGGACAGGACAATATCTAGATCACTTCCTGCAAGAAAGTGTAATACATACAAAGGCCTACCTAAAGGATACCAATGACCTATTACGACAAATCAAAACCATCAGTTTTCCAAAGGAACAACCAATTCTCCTGGTGACTGCAGACGTAGCATCACTGTACACAGTCATCCAGCACGAAGATGCCCTATTAGCTCTAAATTGGGCATTGAGCAAGAGAGAAGACTTACCATAAGTGCAAAAAAAGATTTCTGAAAGTAATGTTAAAATATTGCCTTTCACACAACTACTTCTGGTACAATGACGAATTTTACATGCAAAAGCGAGGAGTAGCCATAAGAGTCAAATTCGCACCTAGTTTGGCGAACCTTTTTATGAGCCAGTGGGAGGACAGGGCCATCTTTGGAAAAAATAGGAAAGAACTGGTATATTATAAAAGATTTGTAGATGACCTGTTCCTCATATGGGCAGGCACAGAAACCACATTGAAGGAATATGTGGAAGAACTAAATTCGAACAACCAGAATATAATTTTGGACTTCCACTGGAGTGACACACAGGTCAACTATTTAGATTTGACCATCATGAGGAAAAATGATCACTTGGAGACCATGGCCTTTTTCAAGCCTACAGATAGAAACGCGTATTTGCCAATTAGCAGTGGCCATCATCCAAGATGGCTACAGAATATTCCAAAAGGGCAATTCACCAGAATAAGAAGGAACTGTACTTCTGATGAGGACTATGAAACTCAGTCTCTAATTATAATGCAAAGATTTCAAGAAAAAGGATACAATACCAAACAACTGGAAAAAGCAAGAACAGAAATAAAAATGATTACACAAGAAGATAGCCTGCAAGATACTATTAAATCACAGACAACTAAACATGAATGGGGTTTTATTTCGGAATATAACGAACAATATAAGGAAGTGGAGAGAATTTTTTACAAACATTGGGACATATTAAGAATGGACAAAATACTAAACAAAAACCTACCAGAGGCGCTGGTCTTCTTATATAGAAAAAAAACAATCATTTGGGGGCAAGATAGTAAAAAAAGTACTTGACCCACCCATCAAACAGAAAATGTTTTGGGAAAAGCAAGGTTTTTATGCCTGCAGAAGGTGTAAAGCCTGTCAACAAGTCAATACACATTTCAGAGGACTGACTCAATTGACTTCTCCAGCAAATGGCAAAAAAATTACAATCAAAGAATGCATCACATGCCAGTCCACGCATGTAGTGTATGCTCTGGAGTGCCCTCTTGGGCTCATGTATATTGGCAGAACCAAAAGGAAACTAAGTAAAAGAATAACAGAACATATTGAGAATATAAAAAGGGGGTTCAAGGACCACAGTGTTTCGCTACATTTCAAACAGAAACACAACAAAGACCCAAGTCTACTGAAGTTTCGGTGTATAGACAGATTACAAGCATCATGGAGGGGAGCCAATCTAGTACGAGAAATATCTAAGAGCAAAACCCATTGGATTTATCTCACTGATTCCTTACACCCCAAAGGGTTAAACATAGAGTTAGATGTCAACAGCTTTCTAAGTGATTACTGACATAACAATACTAATCTCAGCTTATATACTTAAAAAAAAATTTTTCTTAAAAAATTGAGCTGTTTATGAGATAAAGAGCCAAAAGGAGTAATGGGACCCAAGAGGGGTTTATCACACAAGAATAATCGGAAGGTAAAAAGAGGACCACATATGGTATAATCTCACAGTGATCAAAAAAAGAGAGTATCAGTCAGTAATAGGCAGACACACATCCAAACGAAAAAGATATCAATTATCTTATTAAGAAATTTCACAAAAGTGTACAAAAACAAATAAAGACTGATAAATATAGAAATAAGCAGAGTATAGTGGTAAATGTTTGGTAGGAGAGATCCTGAGTATAAATCTGAAAGGGATATTAAAACAACATATATATGCCTATTAAAATCATAGATATAGATATATCCACTCAAATCATATAAATAAACAACCAATAAACAACCAGTAGTTCAAACCCCACAGCAAATAACTGTAATAAGAGATAGATAAATATACCAAATAATGCATTACAAAACTGAGAGGTGTACCTGACTGCAAAATGATTTTAACTACCGAGTAACAACTGCAGTATAGTGCACCAAAATATTAGGTGGAAAATAAATTATAACAAAAGGTACTTCCCAGAAACATGTGAACTAATAACAGTGAGGAACCACAAGTAATCATTGAGCACATAATAAGGCGGTGTAGAGAAATTCCTAAATGCGTGCCAAGCCTCTGAAACGATCGTAACGATCTGGGGTCGATGAGTATATGGCACATGGAATACTCCTTATATGAAGTAGCCCTTTCGGAGAAGAAAGTATATTTAATTGTATATTTAATTATACATTATATGGAGGGGCGGTATGAATAAATCTAAAGATAACCTGCCAGACATGATGATAGGGTAAGCATTGCAGAGAGTTTAGAAAGTAACACTGCGAGATGGCAGAAAAATAATATATAAGGTAAGCGGGTGATGTTTGCCACATAGTGAGAGAAAAAACGATACAAAAGATTGTAAGTGAAAAATAAACAAGTAGAGAGGAGCAACTATAACTCAATGTAGACAATGAGTGGATGGGAGACCACCAACATTCACAGCTGACAGAGATTGCATGGAGAGCTGCAGTATTAAGAAACATTAGCCATGACGTGTGGCCACGAACACTGAGAAAGACAGAATGACGAAACGCGTCTGGGAGTGACCACACGGCTACTATCACACATAGGACAGCGCATTGCTCATCGTCTCAACCCGGGAAACTTCAAAAAAACACAGAGATGTTTTAGCAAAGGAGGAGAATGGTGATGTACGCTACTTTGTATGCACAATGCGAGATTGATTTTTTATGAATGTAAGCATGTTTTTAGGGGAAGGGGGTGTGAAATAAAGTGAAACCTTTTACACTATGGAGCTCTTCTTTATCCTCACATATGTCTAATGAAAACACGGCTGACTGAAACATCCCACACGGAAGCTACATAGGAACAGTGGAAGAATACTGATTCATCCCCAAGGGGAAAGAAGGCGCATAAAGACCATCGTTCTGGTAAGTGGAGACCCATAGGGACAGCTGTAAAAACGAAAAGGCTGGGACAAACCACTATAGTCTTGGGATTAGCACCAACAGTTAACCCTTTTGATGTGGGATTTATCATAAGAAGAGCAGCAGATCTGTGATATTGAAATGCTGGGATAAAGAGTTTGAACTCTAATAACCCCCCTGGTTACATATAATGTAAAAAAATGGTACAATCTGAATGGACTTTAATGTATACGTTTTATTGACCAACACATGTGTTGAAAACCGGAATCATTAGAGTAAATCCTTTTTTATATTGTATTTTATTATTTTATGGGCATTGTTTTATGAGTATAGTATCTTATATAGACATATACCGCACAGAATAAGGCACAGCTAGCATTTATGGGCAGAGTACAAAACACAATATACAGTACTCTCCTTGAGATCACCTATTAGCAGTTCAATGTGGGCCACTAATAAGGAAGACTTCTAAAGTTCCAATTGGGTGCTATAGTTTACTGCACACGTTTCCTCAGATGTCAGATGAACGGATTCATGTGAACACAGTCACTCTCAGAGGTTCTTTTCGAAAAATGTGTTAAATATTAGTAAAAGTGCTGGTACTAGTTTTTAATTAAATTCAGACTGCCAGTGAACCTAATTTGGTTACTAAGGGCAACACTATTGTTTTTCTTTTGCTTCTTTCAAAAAAAATGAGTCTCGTTTGTGTTTTTAATGGCTTACACGGTAAGTAGAACATTCAACAAAGCAGTTCTTTACAGAACAAATGATAGAATACACTATAATAAAACCACTAAAATTAAACCATGAAGAAAAACACTATCTTCTAGCTATATTTCAGCTAGTAATTAAATAGAAACTAATTAATCTTCCAAACTCTCTATTAAATTCTGGACAAATACAAATAATTACATTCAAAGTCTCCTTAAAGTCAATTAAATTCAATTTAAACAAGACTTTAGAATGATTATTACCAGTAAAACAGAATCACAGAAAGAGCATGCCTTGTTTCACTTGGAGGATACATTTGTTACACTGTCATCTTCAGAGAGAATATAAATGCAATCAGAATTTATGGAAGCTTTGCAGCATTCTCTTGAAATATGGAATGTACTAAAATATATATAATAGCTTTGGATGGATTAGATGTCAAATGCATGATGGATTTTTACAGTTATTGCTTGCAGAATAAATGTTTTGATTTATGAGCAGAAGTGTGTATGTTTTGTTTTTAAGAGTAAATCAGTATATAAAGCCCATACGGGCTAGGAGTTACAATTTTCATCCTGTGCTTCCCTATAATTTCATTTATAGGTCTTTTGAATAAAAAAAAAATGGTGAATTATATCTCAATAAAGATAACAGGAAATTCTATATAAAATATATAGCATAATTTTCCTTTCCTGACCTAACCCCATGGCAACAAACAAATGGTGTGTTTTCTCCCTCATTCCTACCTTGTAGTCAATTTGAGCTTAATCTGGGGCATGTGTTCCTTAACTATCCTACTGATATATGCCTACTGTGCCATGTACTTGTATGAGAGAGTATCCTGTTCTCTATGTATTGCTTCCTTTATGTGAAATCCTTGGTGTTCCTGGCAGTCCCCTTGCTTTTCTGTTAAAAACTTACCACACTATGCAGGAGAGCACACCGTGGTTAATTCTCTAGCTTGCTAGGAACTCAGTGTACTCAAAAAATAAAGTACTGTGAATATATAGTCAAGGCTCTTAGCTAAGACAGCTTAACGGCTATCGGGGAGCCCCAACCCTAGATAATAGATGAATGTAAAAGGGAGAATTGAAAAAACAGGCGTTAAATGGTGGTTCCCTGATGATATTGCGTACACATAAATTGATTAAAACAGACGTTTATTCAAAATGTAAAAAATAACAGATATATATATATATATATATATATATATATATATATATATATATATATAGTGAAAGAGGCTACCAATAAAGCCCATAGGTAAATAAAAACACATATACACAGTGTAATATAAACATTTATGGAGCTTGCCAACATGCATGCCAGCCATTCTTCAGGACTTCATTCCATAGAATCAGGCTTCACGCCTGTACTGTGTATAAACAAACACAAGGATAATCAACATACATCATAATATATGAACATATAGATCCCTATCCCTCAAAAGTGGAGGTAGAAGGGGGGAGGGAAAAAATAAATAAAATAAATTAATTAATAATATGCACATATACACATATATTATGAAAAGAGTGTATAATGTTTGTCACGTACCTTGATGGAGAGCCTGACTTCCGTAGGAGGAGACCCCTCATACAACTCTGGCTCAGGGACCACTGGAATGGGGACAGTAGCACAATGAGCACAGTGGGGTAGGAGTGCCTGTGGAAGCCGTAGTGGCTGGCAGGATTTCAGGTGCAGGTTTCACCGGATAGCTGGATATGATGACAGCTGGCAGAGGTGAAGCAGATGCAGGTTAGTAGTTCCAGGCACTGTATGGAGATTCAGCATTAGACTGGACCAGCATGAGACAAGCCGGGTCAATGACAAGGTATTAGGTACATCAGACGGGAGGCAGAGAATGGGCAAAGAACAGGCACAAGGTCGGCAACAGATTAGCAGACAATGATAGTCTATAACCCCCCCTGGCTCGGTGTGAATTTTCTGTACCATTAGCGGTAACCCCGAGCCACACTGGGGATTGCATCGCTGGATCCAGGCAGCATTACTTACCTTGTCCCCTGGATCCAGCGATGTCCCCCCGCTGTTTCCGCGGGCTGTGTCTTCCGCCTGATGCCTCTGTGTGCCAGGCTCCGTTCCCTGTGAGCGTTCCGTCGCACGGGGGCGGAGCCCGGCGGCAAATTAAAATAGTGAAACACACAGTAAACATACAGTACACTGTAATCTGTAAGATTACATTACTGTATCAAATCATTTCACATGCCCTTTGCCCCTAGTGGTTTGCCCAGTGCCCTGCATGCACTTTTATATTATATATGTCATTCTTTCTGCCTGGAAACTTGAGAATGTCCATGGCAACCAAAAAGCGTCCCTTTACGTTAAAAGTGGTTTTTGATCAGCTAGAAAACGGCGATAGTAAATAAGAATCATTTGCAGAATTGAGTGATACTGATTTGTGGGGAAATTTATCATCAGACACTGAAAGTGACGACAGCGACAATTCTGCAACTGAGCAAATTTCAGTGTTTTTGATTTGCTTACATTATTGAATAAATGTTATTACTATTATGTTATTATTTTTGAAAATTATTTATAGTTATTTATTATATTATAATTTATGATTTCTTGTTTCAAACTTCATCATACCCGGGATGTTTACTAGACTCTTGTTTTGATAGAGTTATTACTAATAATTACAGGCCTACAATATAAAACGCCAAATTTCTATGCAAAACAATGTACCGCTTTTAGACGCAAAAATCTGACATAATCATACTGCCAGGGAGGTTAAGCAAGGTCAGGCAAGTCAGGGTCAGGATTGGAGAAGGCAGGATAATCAGGATAGCCGGGTCTACAGATATAGCAGATGCAGGTTCACAGGAATCACAGCTATAGCTGCAGATCAGACAGGACCATCGGCGCCAATCCACACTAGTGGGCGCGCGCCCCCACGCTTGTGCACACGCGATCCCTAACAATGCACCCTCTCTCCTACAGGGCACAGCATGGAAGTTTTAGTTTGCCTCACTTGCCAGCTGCCCAGTGAGGATAAGCAGGGAATACACAACGGGGGACATAACTCATTACACCCTGACTTTGTGAAAGGGAGGAGGCTGGTGGAAAGACAGTGGGGGTGGCAGAAGGCACCTTCACCTGAGTAGAAAAAAATCCTTGCACTGGCCCTTCCTCTACTTCAGCACCAGACCAGGACCCAGCTTCCTCTCTAAAGAGGCACTGCTCCGCCACCCTACTGAATTGCCTTGGAGTAGGGGAAGGATCTGCATATGAATGAGCAACAGTCACATTTGCATATGAATGACTAGCTGCAACTCATGCATTTGCATTAAATCGGGACTCATTCACATGTGGTATTTTCCATGAATGCCCCCCTCCCCACATGAAAAGACTGCATCCAGGGCAGCTACTCTTCTGCCCCATCCTTGTCCTAGCCCTGCCAAAAATAGTAAAACTTTCCTTTCAATGAGAAGTACAGTCAAAACTTGTTTGGCTGTACTTCTTCTGTGGATGCATTTCGTTCTGCACTGCTGTTGGCTGACGTCACAGAGCCAGTCTAGAAAGATCACAACAATGAAGTCGGGATCCGCCCACGTGCCTGGACTGGCACCCAGCTCAGCCTCTCAGAGGGCCGCTGAGAGTCTAAACCGGCCACTTCCACCCCTTCCACAGTTCAGCACTCTAGTGAGCATTGGGGGGGCAGAGTGGAGAGCGGTGACTGACAGTTACCAGCCCTCTGCTCAGGGATCACTTGGTTCTCAGTGTTAGAGCTGGGGACAGATGCAGCCAGGGTCATCTTTAATATTGATTGGACCTTGGCAAACCTTTTCTTGGGCCCCCCGACCCCTACCATACAATTTCACTCTCCACCTCTGAGACATATAATAAATGGCAGATAGACTCAAAATACGTTTTTTCTGCAGCAGATTGGGTAGCGACTATGATTGGTTGCCAGAGGTTATAGTATATCGTTAACGCTCACTGACTGGTTGCTAGAGGTTACAGCATATCATTACTGTTTACTGACTGATTGCTAGAGGTTACAGCATATCAATACTGCTTACTGACTGGTTGCTAGAGGTTACAGCATATCATTTCTGCTTACTGATTAGTTGCTAGAAGGTACAGCACACATTACGGCTCACTGATAATTTGCTAGAGGTTACAGCACATCATTACTGTTAACTAATTAGTTGCTAGAGGTTACTGCACATAATTACTGCTAACTGATTGGTTGCTAGAGGTTACAGCACATCATTAACGCTCACCAATTGGTTGCTAGAGGTTACAGCACATAATTACTACTCACTGACCGGTTGCTAGAGGTTACAGCACATTTCTGCCTGCTGGTTGGCTTGTAGAAGTTAGAGCACACATTATGGTTCACTGATTAGTTGCTAGAGGTTACTGCACATCATTACTGCTAACTGATTGGTTGCTAGAGGTTACAGCAAATCATTAACGCTCACCAATTGGTTGCTAGGATTTACAGCACATAATTACTACTCACTGACCGGTTGCTAGAGGTTACAGCACATTTCTGCCCGCTGGTTGGCTTGTAGAAGTTAGAGCACACATTACGGCTCACAGATTAGTTTCTAGGGGTTACCGCACATGATTTCTGCTTGCTGATTGGTTGCTAGAGGTTACTGCAAATCATTACTGCTCACTGTTTACTAGAGGTTACAGCACTTCATTACCACTCGGTAACTGGTTGCTCTGGCTTACAGCACATAATTTCTGCTTGCTGATTGGTTGATAGAGGTTACAGCATACATTATGGCTCACTTATTAGTTGCTAGAGGTTACAGCACATCATTAACATTACTGCTAACTGATTGGTTGCTAGAGGTTACAGCATATCAGTACCACACACTGACTGGTTGGTCACAGCACATCATTTCTGCTTTCTGGTTGGCTGCTGGAGTTTCCAGCACACATTACGGCTCACTGATCAATTGCTAGAGGTTACAGCACATCGTTACTGCTAACTGATGGTTGCTAGATGTTATAGCACATCATTACTGCTATATGATGGTTGCTAGATGTTACAGCACATCATTACTGCTAACTGGTGTGGTTGCTAGAGGTTACAGCACATCATTACTGCTAACTGATGCTTGCTAGAGGTTGCAGCGTATCATTACAGCTCACTGACTGATTTCTAGAGTTTCCAGCACACATTAAGGCTCACTGATTAGTTGCTAGAAGTTACAGCACATCATTACTGCTAACTGATTGGTTGCTAGAGGTTACTACACATCATGTATGCTTGCTGATTGGTTGCTAGAGGTTACCACACATTATTTCTGCTTGGTGATTGGTTGCTAGAGGTTACTTGACATCATTACAGCTAACTGATTGGTTGCTATATAGAATATGCTACAGGGGCGTGGCTAGCGGAGCTTCATGGCGGACGTGTCCTGGACAAGCTCCAAAAAAGACAACATCCATCCAGAGGAATCCGCGGCTTCCAAGGCTTGGTGAGGCTATTTTTCATTTACATCAGTCCACCACAACATCTAGCTGCACACCAAGACCATTATTGAGAAATTCGGCCAAAGGATCCCAAAGAACTGAGTCATTTAAACAGGGATCAGTCTGACGCCGCCATACTAGTAGGCCGCAATAAAGCCTCCGGCGGACTCCGGGCTAAATTTAGCCGCTGCCCGCGGACGGGACACATCGATCGCGGTAAAAAGACCGCGACAAAAAAAGAAAAAGATAAGCTTTCACATGGATCACAGCAATAGTGCAAGCACCTAACCACTTATAATAACTGACCTGCAAGAACATTTTTGTGGCCTTAAAACATCCCCTTATTGTGAAACAAACCCCTTCACTCTGTGGATACCAGACCTGTTACAGTGTCACTGGGAACAACTAACAGGCATTCCCCAACTCAAGTTACTGAACATCAGCAAGAACACTAATAAACAGCTATCAGCCCCAGCATTAGGGAAACATCTGACAGCAAAGGCAAGACTGGAACTTAATGAATGCTCTCCACTGAACCCAGTGAAACACTCAGACCTGTTACAGGATTTGCTGAGACCACAAACTTAGACTTTACACAAGAAAACTCATACTCAGAAAGAAAAGTCAACCAAATAAAACCAACTAAACTAGCGGACATAATACGCTATTCTATCATAATAAGTTACCTACTGAAAATACCTATTACAATAAGAACTTGACAAACCACAAAAACAAGATTTATATAGATATATCAAACAACCGTCGGCCTTTAAGACATACATACCCTCTCTAACTTTGACGCCAAGGGAAATGACTGCCCTTTGAACAAACAATAAGGTCACCACGTAGTTCTCTAACATAACAAGATGGGAAAATATCAAAAAACCAGCACTCAAGCGAACTCACAAACAAGACAACATCGCTCACTAACAAGCTCATTAGGCCCTGACATTGCTGACATCTTTAAAAACACTCCAAAAAGCAGGAAATTGGAAGGCCCTAAGAATACACAAGAGTACACAGATGAGGAAGACTGTGATGACGAGTCTATAGCAGCCTCTGACGGACCGGCAAGAAGTACAACAAATATGGACCACCCATTAACATATGGTGATATGACAGAAATAGCTGCTGACATCAAAAAGTCATTTTCATCAGCAATATCTGAACTCAAATCCGAAATATCAGCAATGTCTGAACAAATGTCATCAATTGAAAAAACGGGGAAACAAAGAGACAGAGCCATAAAGAGGCTTGACAGAGTTACCACCCTACACTCCCAACATCTGATCACCCTCAATAGACAAATGGAGGACCTCGACAACAGAGGAAGAAGAAAGAACATCAGAATAAGAGGAATACCAGAAGCTATAAATGCAGAAGAAATAAAACCAGTCCTTACCTCCATCTTTAATAACCTTTTGGAAAGACCTATGGACTCGACAATCGA
>BLSH010095757.1:2106465-2116710 GCA_018402905.1 Glandirana rugosa
CCTACTGATTGGGGGTGCCAGTCCCACCCGCAAGAGTCTCAGCCACCTGAACCGCACCATACCCCCCCCCCACCCCCGCTTTGTTCACTATATTGTATGTCACAGTGTTTTTTTAGTGGGGGTTAGTCATCCAGTGTAGTCTGGATGGACAGTGGTATTTGATTTACTGTATTTGGTCATATGAAGGCAATGAGAATTAAAGTTATGCCGACATTTGAAGTTTGAAAGTATTACTCTGTTATGTTAAAACTGGGTTATCCCAAAAATAAACACTGTGGCCATATTATGTCCATTTGAAGCTAAAATTGTGTCTGTTTCTTTATTCATTATGCTATTACTCCTTTGTACTATCCCATGAATACAGTAATTCATATCTGGCTGATTCACTAAGGCATATCCTAAATATTCATGTTCAATGTTAATTTATTAAACATTCCCACAGGGCAGTCTAAAATTGAATTGAATGGCAAAATCCAACTTAAAACTACCCATTTTTATGTAATTCTATCTTAAGTATCAAAGTGCCAGTCTACCTTAAAAAAATATTCAGTTTTTAGCATGTTGTAGATGCTGGAGAGTTAGTTGCCAGTTTTCTAAGTCTTTCTGCTATTGAGTACACCGTTTTGGACACCAGCAGTAGCTACTTTGAAGAGGTTTCCACTGTTCTTGTTTGATTCTTAACTTATTTTATATTATGGAGCATACAAAAGGAAGAGCTGGAACACAAAAAGGTGGGTCAGAAAATTCTAAACTCCCAGGTGGATAGAAACAGAACCAGGAACTATGCCAGGGTGAGCTTGCTGGTGGCATATTCAAGACACACAACAAGCCAGTGGTATTGTTAGGACCTGGATCATCTGCTCAGGCATATTGCCACCTGACCCCTTTTAAGCCAAACACATGTGAATTACATAGGTTTTGAGGCTAATTTAATGCAGATATGGCACCAAGTGAGTTTAATTACCACCTTTATCAGAATGTAAGAATGTAATTTATATATGTTCAGTTTTAAAGGGATGAGGTGGCAACCCTATGGTGGCACTGTGGTTCCCAGAGCTGAAGGGCATAGTTCTGATGGCCACCAGAGGGTGTCTACCAGCAGCCAGCAGATTTCAATATATAGGCTCCACCTGATGCTGGCTGCTGGGAAGGCATATAACCTCTCCCTTGATCTTCATCAGTGCTTCAATGTTTCGTCTGTTAGCCATATAATTGCTTGCTGATTATCCTGAATCCTATACCTTGCATCCAGTACCCTGTATCCTGTTACCCCATCTCCGTTCCCCTTGTTCTCAGTCCCAGTCCTGGTGGTGCCCTGTTTGTTTCAGTATAGTGTATTATAGTTAAGCTGTTGGTTTGATTTTGCTTCACTGTCATGTTTTTTTTCTCATTCTTGCTGTGTTTATGGCCTGTTGATGTTGGACAGGTGTTATGAGCATTAATAAACTGCATTTTAATCATACTCAGTCTGATTCCTGTTTCCTGAAGGGTAGCCCGATGATCTGGTCATTCCTGTTGGTGCTGGAGCTCTGCATTCAATATCCCTTACATAACACTGAAGCTCACTAATGACCAGGTCAGCTGCACTTGGGAACAGGGAGGTATCTGCTCTTAGTATTTGCTGTCCTTTTATGTTATGATGCATCTAGGGGAGGCTATTTGTCTGGTGTAATTGGTATTAAAGTGTTAGTAAACCCACAACAGTAAAATAAGTCTGTATATGCAGTAAAGCATGCTTGTTATACTCACTGTGGAACCTAAGTGGTTAATCCTGCACATTGTGTAAAAAGGCTGTTTGATCCTGGCTTCTCGGATGCTCCCCTTCTTCCATAGTCACCAATCCATCTCCTGATAGTACAGAGCCTTGGGGAAACTCTGCACATGCTCAGTTTGGTGTGTATTGCTAGAGAGTTTTCTTGGGAGTTTAGGACTGTGCATGTGAGTCAATCAACACTGTCCAGTCAGAGGGTCAGGAGTCATGCAGCCTCATAAGACATAAGACAGTCAGAGGAGAACGAAAACTACAAGTTTTAACCAGTGCTCGGCCGGACACTGATAGAAGTCATAAGACTGCTATGTACTGCTGATGAGAAAAGGTATTTAGCAGTTTATATGTATTCAAATAATTGCATTTCCATGTTCTGTGTACTGTGTGAGACCAAATATAGTGAATGCAGGGTCCTGGGTTTAGTAACACGTTAAAGGGTAAGGATCTTTGCTGCCAGATTTTGCAGGATTGCACTTTTGAAAAGCTGCTGGAGTATATTTAGGTGGTGCACTCCTTAGTCAACTCAGTTTATTCACTCTGTTAGATTGTATTACTGCTTTGCAATCTCTAGCCAGACAAGGAAAATGCAAAGTGAACTTTGTTCAGTCCCTACTCCAAGCCTGGACAGAGATATTATCCACAGTCTCGGCTGGATCACACCAGTTTAGTCCTGCCTCTAGACACCAAGAATCTCCTCCTTTGTTACCTTTCACAGCCACAGCTGCTACTAAGGACTTACTTCCTGTATAGCCGTACCCTGCTCCCAATAGCTGTACTTCCCCCCTATTTAACCCACCGAAGTCTCCCTTTACAACTCCATTGCCCTTATCAGTCCCTAAGAAACCTCCCTCTGCTACTTATACCTCATCTGCCCCACTTCTCAGCAATGTCACTTCTCCCCACCAGCTGCACAATATGCTCTAAGCCCTGATACCACTTGCAGGACCCCAGGGTCCAAACCTAAAAAGAAATTACAATTTTTCCCAAACAACATAATTTTGCCACTATCTACTGCTGTCACAACCATAGTTCAGCCAAATCCTGTGCCAGTCCAGCCTGATCCGATGCCTGCTGTTCCAGTCTGGTCTGACTTGATGCCTGCCACTCCAGTCCAGCCTGATCCCCAGTCTGCCTGCAACGTTCCTGTGCCTGCTGCCCAGCCTGCCTTTGATGGCCCTGTGCCCACTGCCCAGCCTGCCTCCGATTGTCCTGTGCCTACTGCCCAGCCTGCATCCAGTGGTCCTGTGCCTGTTTTTGATGGTCTGGTACCCACTACCAAGCCTCCTTCTTTAATCCGGTGCCCACTACTCAACCAGTCTCTTGTATTAGGGTTAAGATCTCACCAGCTGTTGGGTCTAATATGGCTGTGTCCCCATGTTTGTTGCATGGTCCTGACCAGACCTTTTTGGGTTGGTGAACCCCATCCTCCTTAATTAGCCCCAATCAGTGTCCACCTGATCCATGGGATGTGTCCTCTGGTCTCCCATACAGAGAGGCGTTAGCTTCCATGGTTTAAGAGATAGGAGCATTCACTCTAAGGTCAGTGTAGGTTCCCACTGGTAAAACGGGGTACTTTGCAGCAGTCAGTGGGCTTAAGAACTTCATGGCCATTCAGTGTGACCAAACCCCCGTATTTTTGCATTTTTTGCTATATACGTTTAGATGCTTTTAAATAGCCAGACAGGAGTATGTATCGTGTTTGTGCTGTAACTTATAGATTTTTTGTTTGTTGGTCGTTTCGAGCAGCACCATGCATTTGGTAGGGTGTTCCCCCCAAATATCTAGTTTTTGTATGCTTTGGTCCTGACCAGACCTTTTTTGGTTGGTGAACCCCATCCTCCTTAATTAGCCCCAATCAGTGTCCACCTTATCCATGGGATGTGTCCTCTGGTCTTCCATAAAGAGAGGCGTTAGCTTCCATGGTTTAAGAGATAGGAGCATTCACTCTAAGGTCAGTGTAGGTTCCCACTGGTAAAACGGGGTACTTTGCAGCAGTCAGTGGGCTTAAGCACTTCATGGCCATTCAGTGTGACCAAACCCCCGTATTTTTGCATTTTTTGCTATATACGTTTAGATGCTTTTAAATAGCCTGACAGGAGTATGTATCATGTGTGCGCTGTAACTTATAGATTTTTTGTTTGTTGGTCGTTATGAGCAGCACCATGCGTTTGGTAGGGTGTTCCCCCCAAATATCTAGTTTTTTGCATGTTTGTTGCATGCCTGACATGAGTTACCCGTTTGGTCTAAGATTCCTACTGCTGCCTTTATTGAGTTCTTTTTGCAGCCATTTGCTTCTGTTGTGCCAAAGCCTTGTGGTCCAGTCACCTATTTGGAACTAAATGAATTGCACATGTCTACTAGTAACTCAGATGTGGACAGTGCACTTGCAATGGGACACACAGGCAGGCCTAACACAGGCAGCATTTTGCCTGTGTGGGTTAAGAACTCCAGGGTTAAGCCTTCAGATGGCTCATGGGATCCCAGTGTTGGGATATGTGCTCATGTACTGCAAATTCCAAGTTTTGTGCCTGTTAAAGGATCTGGTCTTCGAGGTTCCCAGCCAGTTTCCAGACCCCAGCAAAGGGGCACCCAGCCAGTTTCCACACCCCGGCACCAGGGCACCAAACCAGTTTGCAGATCCCGGCAGCGGGTCACCTAGCCAGTTGTCAGACCCTGGTGGCGGGGTATCCTGTGGGTTGGAGAACCTTAACTTAAGGAAATTGGGAAAGTCTTCAGACACTCATAATGGGAGATTTTCTCCTTTTTGGACTTATCCTGCACAAGAGTCACTCACACGGACTATTCTGTTTAAGGACATGTGGAGAATCCGGAGGCTGATCCTTAAGAGGGAAGAACTGTCAGGATCTAGATCATCTACTGGTGGCACTGTGGTTCCTGGAGCTGAACGACACAGTTCCTGTGGTCTATCAGTAGCCAGAAGATCCCAGATCCCACTTGTTGCTGGGTAGGTATTTATCCCCTCCCTTGATTTTCATCAGTACTTTAGTGTTTTGTCTGTTAGCTTCCCTCCATTTGTATACAGTCAGGTCCATAAATATTGGGATATTGACACAATTCTAATCTTTTTGGCTCTATACACCACCACAATGGATTTGAAATGAAATGAACAAGATGTGCTTTAACTGCAGACTTTCAGCTTTAATGTGAGGGTATTTACATCCAAATAAGGTGAACGGTGTGGGAATTACAACAGTTTGTATATGTGCCTCCCACTTTTTAAGGGACCAAAAGTAATGGGACAGATTAACAATCATAAATCAAGCTTTCACTTTTTAATACTTGGTTGCAAATCCTTTGCAGTCAATTACAGCCTGAAGTCTGGAATGCATAGACATCACCAGACGCTGGGTTTCATCCCTGGTGATGCTCTGCCAGGTCTCTACTGCAACTGTCTTCAGATCCTGCTTGTTCTTGGGGCATTTTCCCTTCAGTTTTGTCTTCAGCAAGTGAAATGCATGCTCAATCGGATTCAGGTCAGGTGATTGACTTGGCCATTGCATAATATTCCACTTCTTTCCCTGAAAAACTATTTGGTTGCTTTCGCAGTATGCTTCGGGTCATTGTCCATCTGCACTGTGAATATGAGCAGATAATATTGCCCGAAAAACTTCAGAATTCATCCTGCTGCTTTTGCCAGCAGTCACATCATCAATAAATACAAGAGAACCAGTTCCATTGGCAGCCATACATGTCCACACCATGACACTACCACCACCATGCTTTACTGATGAGGTGGTATGCTTTGGATTATGAGCAATTCCTTTCCTACTCCATACTCTTCTCTTTCCATCACTCTGGTACAAGTTAGCTTTTTTAGATGTTGTTTGGCAAACTCTAATCTGGCCTTCCTGTTTTTGAGGCTCACCAATGGTTTACATCTTGTGGTGAATCCTCTGTATTCACTCTGGTGAAGTCTTCTCTTGATTGTTGACTTTGACACACATACACCTACCTCCTGGAGAGTGTTTTTGATCTGGCCAACTGTTGTGAAGGGTGTTTTCTTCACCAGGGAAAGAATTCTTCGGTCATCCACCACAGTTGATTTCCGTGGTCTTCCGGGTCTTTTGGTGTTGCTGAGCTCACCGGTGAGTTCTTTTTAAGGATGTTCCAAACCGTTGATTTGGCCACACCTAATGTTTTGCTATCTCTCTGATGGGTTTGTTTTGTTTTTTCAGCCTAATGATGGCTTGCTTCACTGATAGTGACAGCTCTTTGGATCTCATATTGAGAGTTGACACAACAGATTTCAAATACAAATAGCACACTTGAAATGAACTCTGGACCTTTTATCTGCTCCTTGTAAATGGGATAATGAGGGAATAACACACACCTGGCCATGGAACAACTGAGCAGCCAATTGTCCCATTACTTTTGGTCCCTTAAAAAGTGGGAGGCACATATACAAACTGTTGTAATTCCTACACCGGTCACCTGATTTGGATGTAAATACCCTCAAATTAAAGCTGAATGTCTGCAGTTAAAGCACATCTTGTTTGTTTCATTTCAAATCTATTGTGGTGGTGTATAGAGCCAAAAAGATTCGAATTGTGTCGATCTTGGGGTCAATCCTCTGGTACCTCCCCCTGGTTCTAGAAGTTTGGAGAAGTTTCTAGAAGCTAGTGGTTGGAGGCAATGAGGCTGAGATCTGCATATTTATGGGAATCGGGCCAATCCCCAGGCGGGAGGCCTGGAAGGGTGGTCGGGACTGGCCCATATATATTGTGGAGCTTAGCCAGCAGGTGTTGTAGTTGGGTGGAAAATGGAGTGCTGAGACTGTGTCATGGAGCCTGCGAGGGAACCCAGGGGTTGAGGGGGCTCTGCTTCCAGACTGGGACCTGAGGAAGGAAAGAAGCCAAAGAGATGGATCTCCACTACCCATCAGTCTCTTCTAGGAGACACCCTGGCTAGCATGAAAGGACCTGGACAACAGGATGCCCAAACAACAGTCTTTTCCAAAGCAGCAGAATTTCAGGGACAGTGTGTGCACCTCTACACCCCCTGAACCTAAAAGGGAGAAGGCTGTCGGATGCAATATCCAGCAAGCTTTCCAGGGACAGTGCGACAGCAAAACCCAAACTATTGTCTTTAGACACTTTACAAGGCAGCCAAGTGGGCTGGTATTTTCAAAAGAGGGGACACAAGTTTGGGACTGCTAAATCCCACTAAAGGGACACAGAGCTCCTACAAGGGGAATTCTTACTGTAAATTGCAGATTGATTGATTGATGTTGTTCCAGAGGGAATACAGTCCAGGATTTGCTATTTCTCAGAGAATAAAGTTGTCCTCATATTGTCCTATCAAGTCAAGTTGGGCATCCCATAAACCCTGTTCCCCATCCAAGTTGTTTTCCCTCAATAAAACAACAAAAACAAGCCCATGGATAATTCTGTTTCCAAGTGAAAGTTAGAAAAATGTGTGTTGACTGGCTGTGCAAGAATATGGGGACCCAAAAATCCAGCAGCCCTCTGGGGGGTAGCTCTATATATAAAATACAGTGGGGATCGAAAGTTTGGGCACTCCAGGTAAAAATTTGTATTAATGTGCATAAAGAAGCCAAGGAAAGATGGAAAAATCTCCAAAAGGCATCAAATTACAGATTAGACATTCTTATAATTTGTCAACAAAAGTTAGATTTTATTTCCATCATTTACACTTTCAAAATAACAGAAAACAAAAAAATGGCGTCTGCAAAAGTTTGGGCACCCTGCAGAGTTAATATCTTGTACTGCCCCCTTTGGCAAGTATCACAGCTTGTAAACGCTTTTTGTAGCCAGCCAAGAGTCTTTCAATTCTTGTTTGAGGTATCTTTTGCCCATTCTTCCTTACAAAAGTCTTCCAGTTCTTTGAGATTTCTAGGCTGTCTGTCACGCACGGCTCTTTTAAGGTCTATCCATAGATTTTCAATTATGTTGAGGTCAGGACATTGTGAAGGCCATGGCAAAACCTTCAGTTTACGCCTCTTGATGTAATCCCCCGAGGATTTCGAGGTGTGTTTAGGATCATTATCCATTTGTAGAAGCCATCCTCTCTTTAACTTCAGCTTTTTCACAGATGGCATCAAGTTACCATCCAAAATGGTAAACCTTCAGTTTACGCCTCTTGATGTAATCCCCCGAGGATTTCGAGGTGTGTTTAGGATCATTATCCATTTGTAGAAGCCATCCTCTCTTTAACTTCAGCTTTTTCACAGATGGCATCAAGTTACCATCCAAAATTTGCTGAAATTTTATTGAATCCATTTTTCCTTCTATTTGTGAGATGTTCCCTGTGCCACTGGCTGCAATACAATCCAAAACATGATTAATCCACCCCCATGTTTAACAGTTGGACAGAGGTTCTTTTCATTAAATTCTGGGCCCCTTCTTCTCCAAACATACCTTTGCTCATTCCGGCCAAAAAGTTCAATTTTAACCCCATCGGTCCACAGAACTTGTTTCCAAAATGCATCAGACTTGTCTATATGTTCATTTGCAAAGTTCAAACGCTGATTTTTGTGGTGAGGACGTAGAAGAGGTTTTCTTCTGATGACTCTTCTATGAAGACCATATTTGTACAAGTATCTGTAGTGGAATAGTGTACCACAACTCCAGTGTCTGCCAGATCTTTCTGGAGGGATCGTGCAGTCAAACGTGGGTTTTGAATGGTTTTTCTCACAATCCTGCGAGCTGTTCTGTCTGATATTTTTCTTGGTCTTCCAGATCTTGCTTTAACTTCAACTGTTCCTGATGACTGCCATTTTTTAATTACATTCCGAACAGAGGATATTGACATCTGAAAACACTTTGCTCTCTTCTTATAGCCTTCTCCAGCTTTGTGAGCGTCAACTATTTTCAGTTTCAGGTTTCTAGACAACTGCTTAGAAGATCCCATGGTGCTGATTGTTGGGGCAAGGTCAGATGAGTCTGGGCATTTAAAACCTTTGAGATTGACATCACCTGGTCTTCCCAGATGATGGTTGAGAACAATCCATGACACTGGCAGGTCTCAGCCTTGCAAAGGGGGCACTGCATGCTTTAAATTCTGCAGGGTGCCCAAACTTTTGAAGACGCCATTTTTTTGTTTTCTGTAATTTTGAAAGTGTCAATGATGGAAATAAAATCTAACTTTTGTTGACATATTATAAGAATGTCTAATTTGTAATTTGATGCCTTTTGGAGATTTTTCCATCTTTCCTTGGCTTCTTTATGCACATTAATACAAATTTTTACCTGGGGTGCCCAAACTTTCGATCCCCACTGTACATTATAGTTAGGTTGTTGCTTTGGGTTTGGGTTTGTCTTCACTGTCACGTTTATTCCTTACTTTTATTGTGTTTATGGTCTGTTGGTTTTGGACAGGTGTTGTGCGCATTAATAAACATCATGCTCAGTCTGATTCCTGTTTCCTGAAGTGTAGTCCACTGATCTGGTCATCCCTTGCTGGCACTGGGTACCTGCATTCAGTATCCCTTACAAGATAACTCAGTCCTTCCCTGGGACGCATGGAGATATAGACAACTTCAGCACTTTATAGAGACTCTCCCAAAGCCGTTCGGTCCAGGAACTTAGCCCTTGGGAGAGACTTGTTGACCTGGGGAGAATTAATAGTCATGGGATCTCAAATATTTATAAGTTGCTGATTTCATTTTTGGACCCTGGTTTGACATGTCTCTTGGGGGGCTGGAAACTAGAATTGAATCAACCTTTATCAGAAGCAATGAAAAATAAAGTAATAGTCCACTCCACTTCAACAGACACTAGGATAAAATAAATGAGCTATAAACTGCTAATAAAATGGTATTATGTTCCAACAAAACTGAATAAGATCAACCCTGACCACCTCTATGCTGGAGGGAGTGTGGGGCGAGGGAACACACACACTTTCCTGGTGGTCCTGTCCTTCTATCCAGGCCTACTGGAAAGAGGTATTGAGCTTAATTAAGAAGATTAGTAGGGTAGAGGTGGGGCAGGACCCCTGGCAATGTCTCTTCAATGCCACGGGAGAATCAAGGTAAAAATACAAAGCAGCTATAATACCATTTTTGTTGAATTCTGCAAAAGTGATAATTCCAAAATATTGGAAGGTAAAGGAAACTCCAACAATAATAGATTGGTTGAGTGAAGTGGATAAGACTAGATTCATGCAAGAACTAATGTCTATACAAAATGACTTGGGAGATAGATTCCAGAGAACCTGGAGCTGTTGGATTGAGTTTAACCACTTCAGCCCCGGAAGGTTTTGCAGCTTTAGGACCAGAGCACTTTTTGCGTTTCGGCGCTGCGTCGCTTTAACGGACAATTGCGCGGTCGTGCGACGTTGTACCCAAACAAAATTTGCGTCCTTTTTTCCCCACAAATAGAGCTTTCTTTTGGTGGTATTTGATCGCCTCTGCGTCATTTCTGATCGCCGCTATAAACAAAAGAAGAGCGACCATTTTGCAAAAAAACCCAAATTTCTTACTTTTTGCTAAAATTCAA
>BLSH010095757.1:2117148-2130011 GCA_018402905.1 Glandirana rugosa
TAGCGGCATTTATTTGCCGCTAAGCGTAAAACCGGTGGTCCCCCGCGCGCGCGCGGCGGCCGCCGCGCGCGCGCGTGGGCGGCGTGAGGGCTCCTCACACGGGCGCCGAGCCCGCCTGGGCTACAGGCGGCCGCTCGGCGCTACTCGCCGATGTCCCCCTGGTGGCCAAAATGCGAATCGCCGTTTATTTACGGCGATTCGCGCCCAGCTCCCCGACTGCCGCCGTGAAAAGACGGCGCGCGGTCGGGAAGCGGTAGTCCCCAAGTTATGGGTAAAGAGACAAAATCTCAGGCTTTTTTAGATACACAGAGTAGATATTGTATAAATTTGTGTAGGGATACATCTAGGAATAAACAGTTATTAACAGGAGCGGGAAAGTTTCACAGTTGGGGCTATAAGCCCCCTTCTATGCTCTTATTAATTTTGAGATGTTGTTTTTTTATGTGTGTTTTTTTTTCTCACAGGCGCTAGGTGAATGAGTAGTCACTTTATAGATGTATTTTGTGATATATGTCGAATAGATACTGTCAAGAGATGTGGTACATTTTTTACAATTGGGGCTATATGCCCCTCGTAATACACAATCAATGTGGGGAGGGGGGGTGATCCCCCCTTCCCTTTTTTTTTTTTTTAATTAGGAGTTTAGGAGCTATAGGCTTTTGTAAGGGAAATCTTATGGTCTGTAAGGCTTTTTACAACCTAGGAGTAATATATATTTACAGTATCTCCCAAAAGTGACTACACCCCTCACATTTTTGTAAATATTTTATTATATCTTTTCATGTGACAAAACTGAAGAAATTACACTTTGCTACAATGTAAAGTAGTGAGTGTACAGCTTGTATAGCAGTGTAAATTTGCCAGCAGAAGCCCAAGAATGTACATGTTTACTGGCATTAAAGTATGTACAGTATATATACATTTAGCAAAACAATTAGCAATTGGGTTCTAAGGGCCCTGCTCATAGGAGCTTACCATCTAAAATTGGACACCGCTTTACTTTCACAGTGTATAACAGCCCACACATTTCATAAATGACTAAACACCCAAATCACATTATTAGCTGCAAAATTACAGAAAGATACTTAACAGTCATTCTAACAAAGCATTACAACATATTAAAAAAGTTGTATTCCTCCAGATGAAGCCACGTGGGGTAGTGATACATGTAGAGGTCCAGCCTGGCGGTGGTACTTGCATTTGACACGTGAGATTTATGTGCATTTTATCGTGGATTTTATTGGATTATATGCTGGTTTTATTACTAATAATTGTGAATGCATTATAAGTGGGGCATTGTCGGTTATTACCTTCCATTTATGGTACATACATTATTGCACTATTGGAGGTGTCTTTTTTGTTTACATGGTGGCTTACTACCGGAGAAAATATTGGGGATCCTGACCACAATCTCTAATGGGACACTACTTGGATACTTACCTGCGCCAGCCATGCACTACTAGGCCCATTGGGGTCTTAGTCTGAGGTGAGCCTCCAATCTATCTGGGGGAGGACACAGTGTTGCCACGGGATTGCATGAATTATTTACAGCACCTATGAGAGATTTGACCCGGTGGGGTCTTCTCTAGAGGTGAGGGTTCACTCTACCCAGTGAAGGGAGCACGTCAGCATTCCAGCCTGATCATTCATTTACGGACTAATATACCTGCCACAAGTAGGGATTCCGTCACATCTGTTTGCATATAGACTTTGCTTCTATTTCCAGACTCTCAGCCTGCCTTGATCACTTTATTGCTTGATGCCATCAGCACTTTATTCATCTGCATTGTTTGCACATTTAGTAGTACTAATAGGAATTGGATTTGTATGCACTTTATGATAAGCACCTGTGTTTTATTTGCACATTTTTTGGTACTCCTTTTAAATCATTTCATATACACTTTTTGTTAAGCACGTAGGTGCTTTCCCATTCACCTGAAGTTTTGCTTACGTTCTACAGCTCAAAACCTATGTCATTATTGTAATTTGCTATTCCTTCTTACTTTATTTTAGTATCTATTTTGTTGGCAGCACTTCCACACTCTCAGTTTATGTTGATTACTGTTTTTAGATGGTGTGAAACACTAAAGGTGGCAGCGGCAGCTCTGATAACAAATCCCAGATCATTGTATAGTGTTTGGCAGAGCATTACCACTTCATAATAATATTGTAGAATAGTAATGTTATACTCTGATTTTTGGTAATGAATGATATTTTTATTTCTGATATTGATACACATATCACATTTTTTGGGCCCAAATTAGGATAATTTGGAAAGAATAAAAAAAAAAAATAATATGAAACTAATTTTAAATTTCCGTAAGCAATGGTATTGTTTGTGGTTTGTAAAGACACCTGTGTGAGTTTGGGGAAATATTTTTGTGAAAAAAATAGCAACAAGTGAAAGTGACAGAGAAAAAAATATTTTACCAAAACACAAAAAGATTATTGTAGCATTCTTAAAAACAAAATAGATTATCAAAATGTCGACATTGTTGTAAGGACAATTTCTTTGAGAGAAAGATACATTTCATCTCAACATGAAAATTATTTATTTGGGGGAAATAGCATTTGTACCATTAGAATGAATGGCTGAAATTGCATTGGGCTACATAACTCTCATCTTCACTCCTAAAAAAAAACTGTGTAAAACAGCTCTCATTTTGATATTTACTATCTACTCAAGGAATTACTATCTATTACATGAGAGTTAAAAACTGAGTTCTTTTGTGTCTGAGCATGCCCAGTTGTGCTCTGCACCTAAATGTAAAGAGACGGGGAATTTATTGCTTCTCAGACTTTTTAAGATATTTCAGTGTAGAAATCACTTCTTCACACAGTTTAAAAGCAGATTATCTTTAAACAATATACCACATATTTTAGTACAATTTAGGGGATCAGATCATGCTCTAAACATTATTTCTATTTGCACTACTCCAGGTCCTGACTAGAGTAAGGATTTGGGCATTATCTGTGACCTGGGAGCAATAGTGAATTCCATTTGGGAGTAATTTGCCGCCAGCGCTATTGTGAATACCGTTTTAGTGCTATTTACCGCGAATCGCGTAATTTGCTGTAAATCGCGGTAATTTTACCGCGAATCGTGATAATTTTGCCGCTATTTTGTGGCAGCACTTTAGTAAATGACCCCCATTGTCTTCTTACATTTCAAAAGACTGGAAAAACATCCTCCATAATGCGAACAGATGAAATAAAAATTGTGTTGGTTTCAATGCTTGTGTCTTATTGAAGAGTTAAGCTTCCTGTGGATGGTGTCAAGTCAGCAGATGACCATATTGTCTGGACAGACTGGGTCTAAGGGGTATGACAATGCATAAAGTGGCATTTGAAACAAAACACCTGTTGTTCTGTATTAAGTCAGATTACCTATTTTACACTGAATAACCCTGATCCCTATCTAAAACTAGACCAGAAAAAATTCCAGTTTCAGTAAGAAGATTTGCATTATAGTTATTTAGCTAACAAGGCTTAGGAATATTGTATTCAGGATAAAAAGAGCTTGAGGGATAAAATGTATATCTTACAGGAAATCTGTATGACAGAATCCTCAAGGACATAATACACCATTCTATACATTTATTGGAAAAGTAACCTTGCCTACAGCAAATAAATATATATTATTTAGATCCTGAAATGTTTTATATATATATATATATATATATATATATATATATATATACAGTCAGGTCCATAAATATTGGGACATCGACACAATTCTAATCTTGTATGGCTCTATACACCACCATAATGGATTTGAAATTAAACAAAGAAGATGTGCTTTAACTGCAGACTTTCAGCTTTAATTTGAGGGTATTTACATCCAAATCAGGTGAACAGTGTAGGATTAACAACAGTTTGTATATGTGCCTCCCACTTTTTAAGGGACCAAAAGTAATGGGACGGATTAACAATCATAAATCAAACTTTCATTTTTAATACTTGGTTGCAAATCCTTTGCAGTCAATTACAGCCTGAAGTCTGGAATGCATAGACATCACCAGAAGCTGGGTTTCATCCCTGGTGATGCTCTGCCAGGCCTCTACTGCAACTGTCTTCAGTTCCTGCTTGTTCTTGGGGCATTTTCCCTTCAGTTTTGTCTTCAGCAAGTGAAATGCGAGCTCAATCGGGTTCAGGTCAGGCGGTTGACTTGGCCACTGCATAACATTCCACTTCTTTCCCTTAAAAAACTCTTTGGTTGCTTTTGCAGTATGCTTCGGGTCATTGTCCATCTGCACTGTGAAGCGCCGTCCAATGAGTTCTGAAGCATTTGGCTGAATATGAGCAGATAATATTGCCCGAAACACTTCCGAATTCATCCTGCTGCTTTTGTCAGGAGTCACAACATGAATAAATACAAGAGAACTGGTTCCATTTGCAGCCATACATGCCCACGCCATGACACTACCACCACCATGCTTCACTGATGAGGTGGTATGCATTGGATCATGAGCAGTTCATTTCCTTCTCCATACTCTTCTCTTCCCATCACTCTGGCACAAGTTGATCTTGGTCTCATCTGTCCATAGGATGTTGTTCCAGAACTGTGAAGGCTTCTTTAGATGTTGTTTGGCAAACTCTAATCTGGTCTTCCTGTTTTTGAGGCTCACCAATGGTTTACATCTTGTAGTGAACCCTCTGTATTCACTCTGGTGAAGTCTTCTCTTGATTGTTGACTTTGACACACATACACCTAGCTCCTGGAGAGTGTTCTTGATCTGGCCAACTGTTGTGAAGGATGTTTTCTTCACCAGGGAAAGAATTCTTTGGTCATCCACCACAGTTGTTTTCCATGGTCTTCCGGGTCTTTTGGTGTTGCTGAGCTCACCGGTGCATTCTTTCTTTTTAAGGATGTTCCAAACCGTTGATTTGACCACACCTAATGTTTTTGCTATTTCTCTGATGGGTTTGTTTTGTTTTTTCAGCCTAATAATGGCTTGCTTCACTAATAGTGACAGCTCTTTGGATCTCATATTGAGAGTTGACAGCAACAGATTTCAAATGCAAATAGCACACTTGAAATGAACTCTGCTCCTTGTAAATGGGATAATGAGGGAATAACACACACCTGGCCATGGAACAGCTGAGCAGGCAATTGTCCCATTACTTTTGGTCCCTTAAAAAGTGGGAGGCACATATGCAAACTGTTGTAATTCCTACACCGTTCACCTGATTTGGATGTAAATACCCTCAAATTAAAGCTGAATGTCTGCAGTTAAAGCACATCTTGTTTGTTTCATGTCAAATCCATTGTGGTGGTGGTGTATAGAGCCAAAAAGATTAGAATTGTGTCGATGTCCCAATATTTATGGACCTGACTGTATATATATATATATATATATATATACACACACACAAACACACAGTCTCTCACAAAAGTGAGTACATAAATCATGTAAAGTAGTGAATGTACAGCTTGTATAAAAGTGTAAATTTGCTGTGCCCTCAAAATAACTCAACACACAGCCATTAATGTCTAAACCGCTGGCAACAAACATGAGTACACCCCTAATTGGAAATGTCCAATTTGGGCCCAATTAGCCATTTTCCTTCCCCGGTGTCATGAGAGTTGTTAGTGTTACAAGGTCTCAAGTGTGAATGGGGAGCAGGTGTGTTAAATTTGGTGTTATCGCTCTCTCATACTGGTCACTGAAAGTTCAACATAGCACCTCATGGCAAAGAACTCTCTGAGGATCTGAAAAAAAGAATTGTTGCTCTACATAAAGATGGCCTAGGCTATAAGAAGATTGCCAAGACCCTGAAACTGAGCTGCAGTACAGTGGCCAATGCCATACAGCGGTTTAACAAGACAGGTTCCATTCAGAACAGACCCCGCCATGGTCAACCAAAGAAGTTGAGTGCACGTGCTCAGTGTCATATCCAGAGGTTGTCTTTGGGAAATAAGCGTATGAGTGCTGCCAGCATTGCTGCAGAGGTTGAAGGGGTGGGTGGTAAGCCCGTCAGTGCTCAGAGCATATGCTGCACACTGCATCAAATTGCTCTGCATGGCTGTCGTCCCAGAAGGAAGCCTCTTCTAAAGATGATGCACAAGAAAGCCTGCAGTTTGCTGAAGACAATTACTGGAACCATGTCCTGTGGTCTGATGAGACCAAGATAGACTTATTTGGTACAGATGGTGTCAAGCGTGTGTGGCGGCAACCAGTGAGGAGTATAAAGACAAATGTGTCTTGCCTACAGTCAAGCATGATGGTGGGAGTGTCATGGTCTGGAGCTGTATGATTGCTGCCCGCACTGGGGAGCTATCATTTATTGAGGGAACCATGAATGCCAACATGTACTGTGACAAACGTAAGCAGAGCATGATCCCCTCTCTTCGGAGACTGGGCAGCAGGGCAGTATTGCAACATGATAACAACCCCAAACACACCCCCAAGACGACCACTGCCTTGCTAAAGTAGGTGAGAGTAAAGGTGATGGACTGGCCAAGCATGTCTCCAGACCTAAACCCTATTGAGCATCTGTGCGACATCCTCAAACGGAAGGTGGAGGAGTGCAAGGTCTCTAACATCCACCAGCTCCATGATGTTGTCATGGAGGAGTGGAAGAGGACTCCAGTGGCAATCTGTGAAGCTCTGGTGAACTCAATGACCAAGAGGGTTAAGGCAGTGCTGGAAAATAATGGTGGCCACACAAAATATTGACACATTGGGCCCAATATGAACATTTTCACTTAGGGGTGTACTCACTTTTGTTGCCAGCAGTTTAGACATGAATGGCTGTGTGTTGAGTTTATTTTGAGGGGACAGCAATTTTATATTGTTATACAAGCTGTACACTAATTACTTTATATTGTAGCAAAGTGTAATTTCTTTAGTGTTGTCACATGAAAAGATATAATCAAATATTTACAAAAATGTGAAGGGTGTAATCACTTTTGTGAGATACTGTATCTATACTGTATATAACTAGAAGCAGAAAATGGAAGGTAGTACCAAATACTATGGTCTTATGGATAGTGACATATACATGATAAAATGTATTAAGTGATGTAGAAATTATACATGATAAAAAAATGTCTACAGGTTTGGTATATTTTTTGTAGGCTCACAGACAGATTCCTGATTATTCAGTCAGCACTGCAATATTGTAGGTATGTATGTGTAGCAGTCAAAATAGCCATTGGTTCCACAGATTCTTCTCCCAAATGAGTGCAGAAGCAGCCAGTCACACAGCAACAGTTCACTATCTCTGGCTCAGAAATCAAGTCTAGGGGATGTCTTTTTGCAATTTATTGTAGAGACTTGTAACTAGGGAGGGCAATGGGGTATGGAATACTCCAAAACTCTCAAGCACAAAGTTGCAGAGGACACTTCTCTAGATGACAGCAATACAGTATTTCACTCCCAGCTGTAGACCAGGAGAATGTTAGAGCATTGGTAAGACATGAAAGTAGACTGGAACAACCTAAGTTTCTTGCAGTTGATGACCACATGATAGGTTTGCTCAGTTATAAGAAGCAGAGTGGAGCAGTCTGTGTTCTTGCAACTAAAGACCACAAGATAGTCCACACTTTCTATAGACCACAAGGCACACTGGAGCAGTTTTTAACATCCACAGCTGGATACCATAGATAAGCTACAGCTCAGGGCATTGGGCTCTACTCACAAACCCCAGTAGAAGCAAAACCATGGATTTGATTCAGGGAAGGAAGTGGCAGTGTTGTCAAACTCCCAAAGTGAAATTTATTGACAGGATACAAAAAATGTACCGACCGCGTCAATTTTTTCACTGTAATAAATCATGAAATTTACTGACAAATGTTTTTACTAACACTTAAAAAAAGTACATAAAATGCCCATCTTCGGTGCAAAACAGTGTAAATATCAATATTTAAGATACACACATGTAGCTAGTGCTATTAGCAATGTGTATAAGCTATAACAAAAGTCAAAAAAACACATTTCTCCATTTACATGAAGGTCATGTTAATATAACCCAGCATTTTTTTTGTCACCTGTGTCCAACTGGAGAGATTTCGCTTCAATTTCAGGTCCATAGCCAAGTAACCACCACCACAGAAAGTGAGGGAAATCCCAGGTAGCCACCAAGATCAATAGAATAGATTTCCCCTCAATCTCTGTTCTGGATTTGCTGATAAACAGGGCAAATAGACGGTAAATCTCCCCAACTGGAGCATAGAGACATCAATAAACTACTGACATTGCAGTTACCAAAGAGACAGTAATGCATTGTTAAAATAACAGTTTGCTAAACCACCTTGCAACAGTGTTCAGTGGAACAGGTGTTCCCATGTGAAGGTTTTCCCACATCATCTGTTCCACTGAGAACTGCTGGAAAAGATACATAGAAAAACATTAAGGAGTGGCCATAACCAAACCGTAACCAATATCTTCATAAATCAAACGGTAATGTTATGCATGTACAAGTAAGAAAACATAAAGAAGAAAAATCATGTTGTTTGTCTGTGTTGCCCATTTGCATTATAAAGTAGGCTGCAAAGACAAAATGTGTGTGGTATATTGGTGTGAAAGATAATCACTTACTGTTGGATGTGCTGGTTGTCTAATTTGGTGGTGGTGAACTGGTGGTTCCTGTAGAGACATACAGCTGGTTTCTCAAGACACTGAAGGCTTGAAACAAAAAAGTTAATCAGATTGCTGTGACCTCAGTCCTCAGACTCCTAGTCCCCCCTTCCCCCTCAATTTCCATTTCCCAACATATAAACAAAGTAGACATTCACAAAACAGAGGCTTCCAAAAATGCCATACTTGCCAAAGGACAGAGCTCCAATAAAAGGGATCTGGACAGAGACAGGGCCAGTGGCTGGTCAATAGCAGTGGCATGATTGTCAGTCCAGGAGAGCCTAACAGCACAAAGAGGGAGATGGAGAAAACCAAACATGAGACTATAGCAGATGATTTCTTGAAAAATCACACTGCAACAAATTGTCTATTTGCTTACTGTATGATATAGCTGTATAAGGTCAAAGGGGATGCTTCAGGATGGGAGTTGCAGTCGGCAGACAGGCGGTACAGACTTTGTGTTTGGTGCAGACCAGTTGATTTGATAGAAGGAGGGCTGAGGGCAGCAGGCAAGGTAAAGATTTGGTTGCAGCGGTGGAACAGGCTGAGGCTGGTCAACTTGGAGTCCAGGGGAGAGAACAAAGAGGGAGAGAAGGAGAACACCATGAGATTCGCTACAGCAGATAGTTTCTTGACAAAGCACACCACTGCAAATTGTGTATTTGCTTACTGTTATATGAAGCCAAAGGGAATGCTTCAGGACTCAGGAGGAGTTGCAGCAGGTGAAGGTGCTTGTAGGCAGACCTTGTGTTTGGTGTATTGAACTTGATGGAAGAAAAACTGAGGACTGCAGGCAAGGCGGTGGTAGTTGTGGAACAGGCTGAGGCTGGTCAAAGTTGCAACGACTGGGAGTCCAGGGAGAGGAGAACCAACCTAGGGTGCAAGGAGGGAGAAGGAGAAAAATCAAACATGATAATATAGCTATCGCTGGCAGTGACGGTGCTCCACATCTACTGGAGTAATTTCTTGTTCCCTTAGACTGCCCCATTCCATTGCATTCATTCATTATTGCCCCAGTACTTATGTTGGCCATTTGCAATTTTGCCTTAAAATTCACAGTTTTGCACTCACAGCACTAGTACTTTGCACTTGCACGCATAAGCTCACATTTTTGTGGTGGGCAGGGCACTGACAGTGTGGGCACTGGACACAGCAGGTGGTCTGGTCACTTGGCCATTTGCAATTTTGCCTTGAACTACTGAGTTTTTCTATTCATAAGTTAATTTAAAGATTGTGCGAAAATGTGCAAAAATTCATCAAATAAATATTAAATATCCTTCAAGAGTTGTGAGTGTATAAAAGATGAGTGAATAAATAAATACTGTGAGGAATATATAGAGAATGTGAGTAAATTATATAATAAGATATGATCCGTAAAAATTGTGATCCGTAAAAAGTCCGTAAATGGTCCGTAATCCGTAAAAAGTCCGTGATTAATAAAATTTCACAAAATCCAAAAAACTATTAAAATAGATGACTTGTAGTGACTCTCAATAAGTGTGTAAATTATATACTAAAATATGTTTCATAAAAATTGTGATCCACACAAAAGTCCGTAAATGGTCCGTAGTCCGTAAAAGTCCGTAAATTAATAAAACTTCATAAGATCTGAAAACGCTGATGATTCGTAGAGACTCTCAATATCACTGATATGCTGTAGTCATTAGTATTGTAGATTTCATTCAAAGGTGACTTTTGTGCCCAATGTTGTATCCAATATAAAGATGTGACTCGTGCTCCCCTCCTGTGCCCGCACTTACCAGATTTCCCCACCCCTGCAGGGTTTACTATTACTATTCCGCCTCCTTTATCAGCAGGTCTTATCACCACGTCTTTTTTCTCACCGAGTTTTTTGATCGTGTTCCATACGTTTCCTTTTTTAACTTTATCCTTACCTAGCATCCTGAAGTCTTTCTCTACCATTTTCCTGAAAGCCCCTATGCATTCACTTCCGGGTACCTTGGGGTTGAATGTGGAGTTGTTCCTTAAAGTGGTCTGTTTAAAAACTTGCTTTTCATGATTTTCTGATATCTTATTCATCGCAAAATGTTTCTTCAAGTTTAATTTTCTAATAAATCTTTGCAGATCTATGTATATTTCAAACTCGTTTATATTTTTCTCAGGGGCGTATTTTAAGCCTAAATCCAAAACCTTCAGTTCATCATCTGTAAAATGGGCGTTGCTTAAATTAAAAATTCCTTCTCCTAGTGTTGTCTTCTTCGCTTTCTTCCTGCCTCCTCGCGTTCCTCTCTTTCTGGGTTTCTTTCTGTGCTTCTTTCTCTCACTTCCACTTCCCGTTGATTGTTCCTTCTCACAGGTCTTCCTTGTTCCTGGTTTGGTCCATATCCTCCTCTCTCTTGTTGCCAGGTATCTCTCCCTCTGTATGTATTGTTCTGCCCAGTTTGGTTCCACGAATTCCTGTGCCATCTGTTGTGTGTGTATGGAGGTGGACCATAATTCCTCCATTGTCCGGGTGGTCTCCATCCCATTCTCCCCTGAAAAAAATTCCCTTGTTGTTCTGCCCTGGGTCTTCTATCTCTATCATAATATTCCTCTCTAGGTCTTCTGTTCCTGTCATACATGGGTTCCCTGTATTGTAAGGGTGAATATCTGTTATATGTTGGAATATTGAACCTGGGGGTCCTGGGTTCTTCTCTTCTGTTCCCCCTCCATTCCTGATTCCAATCTGGTGCTCGCATTTCTCTGGTGGGGAGTCTTATATTGGTTCTAGGTGTAAAAGGGGTTGTGTGGAGAGGTGTTCTTGGATTTTCTTCAAATCTCCCTTCCTCTGTCTCATCCAGTGAGTCATCTAGAGTGGATATGTCCGATCTTTCTTCCACCCCAGTTGCTACTAAGTCATCCTGCCATTTATATACTTTCTTATTTGTGTAGTCCAGTACATCCCTTTTGTATTTCTTTTGCTTCTTCTTCTGTATGTTGGCGTCATACTTAGTAATCATATCCTTTAGTTCTTTTTCTTTATCCTTATAATCCTTATGGTTCACAAAAGGCATAATCAACCCTCTTAGTTCATTTATCTGTGACTCAACCTTCCTTAATTTAAACTGTCTCCTTTTGATGATATTGGCCAGTAATTCCATCTCACATTTATTAAAAAGATTGTACCAATCATCCATCAGTGCTGTATCATAAATGTCATCATTAGGGTTCCAGTCCCACCTTAATCTCCTCGGTGTCATTCTTTCTCTCACATACATTTCTAGTGTGGTTATATCCCACCATAGCCTTATTTGTTTCTCCATTGTATGTCTAAGCTTTTTAAAAAGACTAGTGAGATCTTGGTTTTGGTTTACCTGTTGTTGGTTAAATATATCATCAATGTTAATACTCCTGTTGCTCATATAGCCAAAAATATCCATAGCTGCAGGATAATGTAGCCCTAAGAAGGGTTACTCAAGCAATTGACTAAAAATGGGGGGTTCCTGCGCTGGGAAAATATAACGTTTAAAAAAGTTATGTTATGAAGACTGCTGCCCTCCGAGCCTTTCCCTGCACAGCAAGGTAAGTTTTTGTTAAAATTGGGGTATGTGTTTGGAGATGGCGCTGTCTCTTTAATTACTGAGTTTTTCTATTCATAAGTTAATTTAAAGATTGTGCGAAAATGTGCAAAAATTCATCAAATAAATATTAAATATCCTTCAAGAATTGTGAGTGTATAAAAGATGAGTGAATAAATAAATACTGTGAGGAATATATAGAGAATGTGAGTAAATTATATAATAAGATATGATCCGTAAAAATTGTGATCCGTAAAAAGTCCGTAAATGGTCCGTAATCCGTAAAAAGTCCGTGATTAATAAAATTTCACAAAATCCAAAAAACTACTAAATTAGATGACTTGTAGTGACTCTCAATAAGTGTGTAAATTATATACTAAAATACGTTTCATAAAAATTGTGATCCACACAAAAGTCCGTAAATGGTCCGTAGTCCGTAAAAGTCCGTAATTAATAAAACTTCATAAGATCTGAAAACGCTGATGATTCGCAGAGACTCTCAATATCACTGATATGCTGTAGTCATTAGTATTGTAGATTTCATTCAAAGGTGACTTTTGTGCCCAATGTTGTATCCAATATAAAGATGTGACTCGTGCTCCCCTCCTGTGCCCGCACTTACCAGATTTCCCCACCCCTGCAGGGGTAAACCGCCTGTGGTAAATGGGGTCTTTTACTCCTCGGTTCTGGGCTTCCTCCGTCTAGTCGCACTTGTCTCCTATCCTCGGATCCAGGCTTCCTTCCGTTGGACGTGGTAGTCCTG
>BLSH010095757.1:2130021-2153571 GCA_018402905.1 Glandirana rugosa
CTTTTATATTGCAAATTTTTTCAAAACAATACTTCTGACGACGGGAGGCTCGGAAAGGGACGTGTCGTTCCATTCAAAAACAATTTTAACCCCATACACAAACCTCTACCGCGACAGAGAAATTGATGACTCAAAAAGATAAGTATTCAATTAAATTTCTAACACGCTTTTACACGTTTTTAAGTAGTTTATTTATAATTTATAGGAAGTTCTCAACACTCACATATTTTCTACTCACTTATTTATTTATGACACTCCTTATATATCTCTTACACTCATTTAATATATTATTCTATACTAGGCATTTTTAACACTAGGCATTTTTCAGGCATTTACCAGGCATTAGGCATTTATCTTTTATACACTCACAACTCTTGAAGGATATTTAATATTTATTTGATGAATTTTTGCACATTTTCGCACAATCTTTAAATTAACTTATGAATAGAAAAACTCAGTAGTTAAAGAGACAGCGCCATCTCCAAACACATACCCCAATTTTAACAAAAACTTACCTTGCTGTGCAGGGAAAGGCTCGGAGGGCAGCAGTCTTCATAACAAAACTTTTTTAAACGTTATATTTTCCCAGCGCAGGAACCCCCCATTTTTAGTTAATTTTGCCTTGAAATTCACTGTTTTGCACTCACAGCAGCAGCACTAGTTTGCACTTGCACACATGATGATCTTGCAATAATAATAATACATACCGACACTTGGCTGTGGGCACTGTGTGCAGGCACAGGTGGTCCGATCAGGTGGTCACTCTGTGGCTAGCTGGTGGCAGCAGTGACACTCTGGCAGGAGCAGGTCTCAGGAGAGAAGGCCAGAGAAGAGAAGGCAGGGCAAGCACTGAGAGCAGCAGGGCAGGTGGATCAAGCAGAGCAGCCAAGGCAGGCAAGACAACATGCCAAGCGAGCAGCGGAGCGGGAGGCTGAACGCATATATCCTTCCATATGGGAGACAACTGATGCAAATGTGAGCTGGCAGCAGGACTCGCCATGCATTGTGACATCACAAAAATTCCCACTGCGCATGAGCAGACACAAGTCGCCGCTACAACGCGCATGCGCGCCAAAGACGGACGAATTTCATTCAGCTGGCGTGGGCACTGTGCATGATAATTGAAATTTACAAACTGTCCATAAAGTTATGGACGTCGGAAACCCTGGGAAATAGTCCTGTAACTAGCTAAGAAGGCTTCAGGGCTTAGCAGCCCCCTGAAGCACACGGGTTCCATTCCTGCAGAAGAAGAACCCATCTCTCTGGGTTCCTGGCTATTTACCTGACTCCCACCCACCATTTGGGCACACCTCCCTGGGGATTGGCTGAAGACAGGTAAGAGCCCAGTCTGGGCATTTGAATTTCCCTGCCTGATTCTTAGGTGAAATCAATCAAATGACTGTGGAGTCAGAACAGACCAAACAGCAGATCAGCTCCTCTTGCTACAGAGCAAGCAGAAATGGATGTGTGGGCGGGAAACTTTAAAGTCGGCAGTCACAATGTACATCCTAAACAAGTAGACGCTGACTGAGTCAGTGCCTCTTGCTGGGACTGTGCAAGTAAGTGAGCTGTGACCAGACTCTCCCAAATTCCTCTCCCTTCAGCCTTATCATTTAACCACTTGCCTGCCAGGCACTCACTACCCCCCCCCCCCCCGGCATCTGAAAAAAGTTTTTCTTTTGTAAATAAGCAATTTTTCTCACTGATAGGCGGCATTGACATGCCACACTGGGCACTGATGTGACAGTACTGATGAGCAGCACTAATGGGTGGCATTGATGGGCACTGATAGGTGGCACTGATGGGCAGCACTAATGGGTGGCACTGATATGTGGCTCTGATATGCCACAATGGGCACTGATGAGGCTTTACTGATATGCCACATTGATGGGCACTGATATGGCACACAGATGGGCACTGATAGGGTGGCACTGATGAGCAGCACTAATGGGTGGCACTGATGGGTGGCACTAATAGGTGGAACTGATGGGAACTGATAGGTGGCACTGATGGGCAGCACTAATGGGAGATGCCACTGATTGGCTCTCCTCACACACTCTGTCAGTGTGAGGTGAGCCGATAAATGGCACTTCTGCATTTACATGTGATGGGCTGTGATTGGACACAGCCAATCACATGGGTAAGGAGCCTCGTCATCTGCTCTTTACCAAGATCGGGGTCATGCTGTGTCATATTTGTCTTGCTTCATAGCATCAATATCCATTACAAGACCAGGTGGACATGGATAGTGAGCTGATTCGGTGGTACAATGGGCCACTCGACTGGACTTGCCCCCCCCCCCCAGGCTTAAGGCTGCCAGCCCTCCCCTGAGAGCAAGCCACACTAAATCTAGCATCCTTAGCCAAGGAGGGTGCTACATCTGTAAAAATCATCAAATACATGCATCTTTTATTTGAGAAGAATGTACATTTTAAAGTGCTATACTAAACCCCTTATTCAAAGATGTATTAATGTTGTCAGTTTTTGAAGTTATGTATAACAATAAGGTAAAAGTGACAGAGGAATGAGCATATTCAGGACACAAAAAACACATTTCTTGAGTTAATAATGGGGAATATGTTAGAGTATTGAATAACAAACTGAATATGAATATTTCAATTCCCTACATTTAGATTATTAAGCTGGCCATACATTATACAATTTTCTTGTTCAATTTCCTTTAGATTTAACTTCAACAATGTAGTACAAGGGCCTGCCTGATTGAATACAAATTGAAAGTGTTTAGGTTTGAGCTCTTATTATATGGTTTTGGTAAATCTAAAGAAAAGGTGCACACGTGAATTGTAGAATGTATGGCTAGCTTTAGACAAATAAAAAAAGGAGTAGAAGGTAAAGAAGGAGGTAGAAAAACAATAAAGGAGAAAGTGAAAAGGAGGACAGGAGGTGGTCGGGCTACACAATATTGTCATTACTAGGCCCCATCTCCATGAAAAGTAGGACAATAAAAATACCTCTGTAAAAATTTGGCAAGTGGTCAAGCTGGAATTTCTGTGGTGCCTTGGAAAGGGGAGAAAACAACAGTGGTTTGCAGAAGCTGTTAGTATGCCATGATGTGTTGAAACTACAAGGAAAACAATATATATAATTTATATAATCTAATAATATACAGTAATATATAATATAATAATATAATATAATATAAAAGAATCTCTTTCACATATCAACAAAATGAGTTCTTCTATTGTTCCAACAGAACTGACCTCCTTATGTCAATGATTAATAGTAAGAGCTTTTCATTGTTTCCAGATTCTAGGGATCAGCATCCTGACTGCTTTCACAAGATGTGTCAAAAATACTTTTTAGCTTAATTTTATGTTTCTCAGATGAAACATGGGAAAAGGGCCCAGCAGTGCAAGTGAGTATCTGGGAAAGTGGATTCCTGTAGTCTTGTGGAAGCTCTTGGGATTAAAATAAAAACTGATTCATAGTTTATTCACTGTAGTGGAGTAGTGAATAGCCCATATCCCTTTTCTATTGATAACAGAAAAATGGGCTTTCAATTTGGCCAACAACTTAACCACTCTAAAACAGCAATGCATACATTATATATGCATTTCTGTCTTGTTTTGAACTGTGACTGAGCTGTCACTAAGAGCTTATGGTTGTTTGGACTCCCAGTGATGTCAGCACTGTGCAGCCAATCACAGTTCTTTATTATCAGAACCCACTTTTACTGTCCTCATGTTTTACGGCCCTTTTAAAGCACCAGCTCCTGCCAGCGCAAAGGTGTTAAAGGAACACTTGAAACCAAGCATATACCTGTAAAGAAGTAACATAATACTTACTTCTCCTGTGATCCATGCTGATGAATACTGCTCCCTTCCCAAGAAACTGTCCCACAAAGTGTGTAGGGAAAACACTTCTCAGGATGTTGATCTCTGTAATCCCCACAGCTCTCACTGGTTACTCCTGCTGACCTCCACATCACTGCCCCCTTCTTATTTTGCATTCTCTGTTTTTAACTTTCCTCCAAAATTTCTTCCTTGAACTTTATTTCTTTCGCCAAGAGTCTGTCTACCCACTCATAGAACTGCCATAATTGCAGCCAAGGCACAAACTATGGGGATCTAGGACAAGGGGGCCCAGTTAGGACCACAAGGGGTGTTTGTCCTGTCACTACCTTCCCTGGCTGTCAGTATGCAGAAGCACTGCTGCCGCCAGGGAGAATACAGCCACTTTGCATTTGGTTGCATTCCAAACAAACAAAATCTAACGTTTAGGTATTGCTACTTCTGTTAAAGTGGATATAAACCCGAAAAAAAATGTAATTAATAATTCTGCCTGGTAGAGTATAGCATGTCATATCATCTGTGCCCAGTCTTGCCACAAAGAGTTAATCCAACTGTGAGTAATGAGCTTATCTTTTTTCAAGAAGAGAAAGTCAGACTAACAGGGAAATACACAGTCGATCCGCCCCTTGCTCTGTGAGTGACAAGCAATTTGCTTATCTCCTTCACACAGCAGAGAAAGTTTTACACTCCCCCCTCCGTCCCTCCTCAATGTCTCAGTATAGAGGTGGGTGGGGAGGCTTGTGACATCACAACTCCACCCACCAAACTCCAGCAAACACAGACACCCACTGATTTAAGAGTTTTACAGAGCTGCTAGTGCTTACAGGAAGGGCATTTGCAAGGTAGGGATAGATGCAGGAGGCTTGCATGTAAATTTACATTAATACTGTGTCATTAATTTATACTGGGTGGGTGGTAGGTTTACATCCACTTTAAGATATTGCTAACAATATCTAATTGTTCAAAAAAAATCCCAACCATCAGCCAGCTTCTTTAATTAAAACCATACATTATTTTTATACGTGATTAAAGCACTTAAAACAGAGAATCCACAAATAATACCAAGCTGTGAAAACCTGTCTTTTCCTAAATAGCATCACTTTGAACATATGCAATTTGGTCTGCTAGACCCTTTATTCCAGTACATTACTCATGTAGGTGACCACCTTACACATTAATTATACACATTCAAGGTTCTAGCCATTCTTAATCAATTTTCAGTGACTCAGAATGTATTATCCTCTTAATGTAAGATAGCACTTGATGTATGAGCAGGAGTCTTAATAGGTTTGATCCGATTCCTTCTCAGGAATCATTTGTACTGCATCCAGAGTTCAGCTATCAGTAGGCTAAGTCTACTGCCAAGCCAAGCACTTTAGCCAGTGTATTGCAGAAGCACACATGCTCCATGTTTGCAGTGATCATATAAGGCAAGTTTTACTTTCACATGAAACCTTATCACTGCAAAAAGCTTTCTTTTACAGCATGGATATCCCATGTATTTCACCAGTCATCCTGGATTTTTCAAGGGGTCTGGGTACCCAGAATGATCTCTAACATTAAAAAAGCAACACACTTTTTTCATTTTGGATAGATTAAGGGAGGATTATAACCCTTTTCAGATTTATGGCCATCTGTGTCCAATTGGAGAGATTTCCTTTACTTCCCGCCCCATAGCCAAAGTAAGAGGAAATTGATCCAAAGCAGGGGCTTTCCATTATGGGCACCAGAGTTGATTAGCAAAAGCCTGCTGTGTGCGGTGGAAGCAGTCCACACTGACCCCAACAGGAGATATATCATACTAGTACTTACCATATATGGGCAAAATGTGTTACCTCCCCCAGGTACTGTGCAACCTTTGTATGACATTATGGAGAAACTGCCCCAATATTGCCCTGCAAGGGTTTTACTCCTAGGTGATTTCAATGCCACCCTCTCGCGAGAGTTAGATAGACCCACCCTATCATCTACTTATAGGCCGGACTTGGGGGATTGGGCCCAGATGGGGGGTCTGACGGAGGTATGGCAGTGGCTACATCCACAGGAACATGAGTACTCCTGTTTCTCTGCCTCCTTCAAGTCTGCCTCACGTATTGATCTTGCCTTTGTGAACCAGACCCTCCTGGGGGATATGCCATGCGCACAGTACCTTCCCCTGGGCCTTTTGGACCATTCCCCATTGAAGCTGGAGGTGGATACCCTGAGGATTCAGGACAGGGCACTCTGGCAGCTGAGACCATGTTGGATCTCTCATGAGAGGGCCCTGGAGCGTATCCCTCCAGAGCTAAAGGAGTTTTGGGATGTAAATGAGGGCACGGCATCTCCAGAACTGGTGTGGGACACGTTCAAAGCCCATACCAGAGGATTATATATCTCCTTTGCAGTCACAATTCGATCTGAGATGGAGGCGGAGACAGACCCGTTGTACACAGCAGCGGTGGATGCCACGGCCAAGTACTCAGAGTCACCCACGGTAGAGAACTATGACTCCCTGGCTACAGCTCGTAGGGAACTACACTTACATATAGCGGAGATAACCAGGCTGGGCATACAATAATGTAAGCAGGATTTTTTTGAATTTGGGGACAAGAATGGGAAACTATTGGCCATGCTGTCCCATCATGATAATCCCCTTACTGTTATTCTTGAGCTTCTCTCAGCAGAGGGCGCGGTACTCACTTCCCAACAGGAAATATTGACTGAATTCACCAACTACTACAAGCAGTTATATACTACTTCTCTTCCAGATGATTTTAACAGTAAGCCTATGTTAGATATTTTGGACACTGTTGCCCTGGGTCGGCTCTCAGATGTAGAGAGAGAGGGTCTGGTCGCGGATATTACCACAGATGAGGTTGCGGGGGCCATCCGCTCCTTCCCAACCAGGAAGGCTGCGGGTCCTGATGGCCTACCCAACGAATTTTACAGGTCAAATATAGAGATGGTCGCACCCAGATTAGCTTCTTTATTCCGAACCTGCCTGAGGGATGGGACCATTCCGGTATCCATGCAAGAGGCCCACATAATATTAAACCTAGTAAGGACCCAAAACTGTGTGCATCGTACAGGCCCATAGCTCTATTGAACTGTGACTTAAATATCCTTACAAAACTTCTCGCAATTAGGCTGAATAAGGTAATTGCTTCACTGATACACACAGACCAAACAGGCTTCATGTCTGGTAGGTCAACCGACTTTTCTCTAATATTCATGCTCTACACACCAACCAGGGTTCTAGAGTCATCGCCTCCATAGATATGGAGAAAGCGTTTGACACAGTGGAGTGGGCATATCTTTGGGAGGTGATGAGAATGATGGGATTTCCATTACGGTTCATAGATTGGATCAGGACCCTTTATGTGGCCCCCTCTGCATGTGTCAGTCTGCACGGCTCTGTCTCCGCCCCCTTTCGGCTACAGAGGGGCACCAGACAAGGGTGCCCCCTCTTCCCAGCTCTCTTCGCCCTGGCCATGGAACCTATTGCTGAAGTTCCCCTGACATCTGTGGCCTTAGGGTGGGGTGGCTGGAGGAGAGGGTGGCACTATATGCGGATGACCTCCTGTTGTTCCTCAATGATGCTGGTGCCTCTCTGGAGGGTGCCCTCCATCTCATGGGTACCTTCTCAAAGTTTACAGGCCTACAGGTCAATTGGCAGAAATCACAGCTATATTCAATAGACCAAGGGGCCGTGCACTCCTCCTGGCCCGATCTCTCCCTGAGCTGGGTGGACAGATTTACTGACTGAGGCATTGTGATTTCGAGACATGTGAAGAACTTTGTACATGATAATTTGGAGCCGGTGCTGGCAGACATCAGGTCATGGCTCAAGGCATGGAGCAACCCACCCCTATCCCTACTAGGTCGCATAAACCTTATTAAAATGAAAATTCTCCCAAAGCTCACGTATATTTTTAGAAATTCACCGCAGTGGCTACCCCATAGTTTCTTCAATTTCCTCGACCAAACCTTTAAAACCTTCTTATGGAACTCTAAACAACCCCGCTATAAATTTTCTACCCTCACAAGACCCAAAGATAGAGGCGGCCTAGCTGTGCCAGACTGCTTCCATTATTTCCCTGCCTCCCAACTGGTCACCACCTACTGGTGGTTGCAGCCGGACCTTACGAATTCTGCGGTGGTACTGGAGGCTGCGATCCTCCAATCCTTAGAGGCGCTCAAATCACTACTATATAGGGGCCTAAAATCACCTCACCCCCTCGATGTGCACCACGCTGAAAGCCTGGGAGTTTGCGGGCAAAAAGCAACCTTTACCAGTAAATGACATCTCCCCCCATACCCCTCTATGGTGCAACCCGAATATGCCACACTTCTATTCCATCCCGGACCCCAGGCCTGGGCCAAATATAAGATTTTGACTTTTGAACACATAATATCACAATCTGACCTCATATCATCTGCTGTCCTAAAAGAAAAATATAATCTGCTGGATTACTACCATTTCTGATATCTCCAAGTCGCCCATGCCTTTCGAATACCAGTTTCTGGGTCAGCCTGTTACCTTCTCTTACCCCGAAATAGAGGAGATCGCCAGAGCACCGAATCTAAAGAAACTTACTTCCCAGTACCATGCATATCTCTCGGTGGTATCTAGTCCTGAGCTGTCCACTCTACGAGAGAGATGATCCAGGGATATTCCAGAACTGGATGATGAGGACTGATAGGAGGTTTGGTCTTTTCCCTTTTCGGCCTTGATATCATCTAAAGACATTATGGTACAATTTAAAATCCTGCATAGAGCACACCTTACCCAATATAGGCTCCATAAGATATCTGTATCACATTCCTCTGAGTGCTGGAGATGCTCTGACACTAAAGCAGACTTCTTTCACATTTTCTGGACCTGACCAGCTATTGAGGCCTATTGGCGAGATATCGTATCCATCATTACGCAGAAAACCAAAATAGTGGTCCCGTTGGTCCCAAGATGCTGCCTACTGGGCCTGGTAAAACAGCTGAACATCACCACAGTCAAACAAACTCTGCTTTCCCTCCTTCTCTTCTATGCCCACAAGGCCATAACCATGGGCTGGAGGAGGCAGTCTCCCCCGTCCGTGGACATGTGGAAGGCTCTCATAGATAATAAATGATAGCAAGAATACCGTGCTCACACCATATATCTAGTTACTAGGCTAATTAAATGGTCAAAAATAGACCTCTATCAGACCACTAATTATATATTCAACTTGAATGTTAGCATGACATTGAGGTTATAAGGTTAACAAATTATATCTGTGCCCATAACTGAAATAATAATCACATAAATATATAATTGCGCAATAAAACTACTACAGAGTGAAAAAAACGTGCAAAAATATAACAACTAAATGAGTGCTCTGCCTGCATCAAACCACTAGATGTCAGGCGTGCAATGAAAAATAACCTCCACACTGATAGCGTGAGGTTTTGAGTGAATATATAAAGTCCTTTAAACACAAATATTGTAAATGAACTGATTAAGTGAAGAGAAAAGTCCAAATAAATCTGTGAACAGTAATAGTGACTTTGCATGTGACGATATTATGCTGATTAAAGTGTGTTGGCAGATCCTTCACCGTTTGCACCCAGTGAGATTTCTTACTCACCGAATGTCATGGATTCCTATTACGGGAATCAGATGAGCCAGTGCTGTATGATGATCTCCACTGACCTCCCTGGGATCAGGAACAAATCCTTCAGATACCCGGTCACTATGGATAGTTACTCACCTCCCACATGGGGCGGGAGTAGGAAGAAAGTGGAGCCAGCAATGGTGAAGTACGTTTAGACGTTTATTTGATATGTTAAAAGGTAGCATAAAAAGAATTGCTTACAATAACGATAGCCAAAGCAGGGGACGCCTCCTGCAATCCACCTGCATACACGAGCGGAGATGGCGATCGGATCCCACACTGCCCTTACGCAGCGTTTCGTCAGCAACGTGCTGACGTCATCAGAGGGTCATGTGGTACAGAGCGTCATCTACACATAAATACAAATCTCCGCTCTGTGTTCGGCCAATCACGGACCATCACAGGATTCCCAGCTGCTAGAATAATTATTCTCAGACCCACCTCTATTACTGAGAACCTATGGTGTCTGCAAAGGATGTAGCAAAGGGGAAATGGAACGGAAAAAAGCCGGCTCAAAAAGTTCTTATTATCTAGGGAAACTAATTAAATTCTATGTTCCACTATAGTAAAAGTATTTTATGGATGAATTGTTAAAGTGCATTGATATAGCATATTAAGAATATATATATATATATATATATATATATATATATATATATATATATATAATAAAAATGAATAAAACTGAAAAATATTCATTAATATTACAACAAAAATACATATGTAGATAAAAATAAAAATAAAATAAAATAAAAATGTGAAAGTAAAAATAAAAGTCACTATTAATATTTGGGGTGGAGTATAAGGAAATCTGTCTTTATTGGGGACAAAAAAACATGCATGGGACGATCTGTATGAGATAACGATGCAGGGATAAGATCGTTGTCTCATACAGATCGTCCCATGCATGTTTTTTTGTCTGATTAGCGGTCTGATAGAGGTCTATTTTTGACCATTTAATTACCCTAGTAACTAGATATATGGTGTGAGCGCGGTATTCTTGCTATCATTTGTTGTCCACATTGTGTACTCATACCAGCAGCTTCACTATATTCACGATAACTATACAATTTACATTCTCATAACTTGCCCTTTTATCAGACCACGTATACCAACAGAGGCTGCCTTCTCAAATACCAGAAGATCTGGTCCAGCTGGCTGGAGGATGCGCCATAGACTCAAACTTTGCCGGATTGCTGTAGATGCATTTTGGACACTCATGTACCCATGGAATATAATTGAACAAATTATAATGGCTGATAGGACAAGCAAGAGATTGACTTGACCCCCTTCCCTCAGTTGTGGGGGTGAATGGTACTTAGTTGTTGGGGTGGGAGTTGGGAGAAAGGGGTTTATTGTTTTTGTTGTCTGTAAATGCTGGATCTCCAGCCACACCCCTGCATGGGTAATACTTTGTTATATCGGAAATTCAATAAAAATATGGTTCAAATTATGGGCGTAGGAGCGCTGCCTCCCCTATCCCTTCAACCGCCTCTCCTATCCATGTACCCAGTCCCTTTTCAGGACACCGGAGTGCATGAATTACAATTGTGGCGGTGGGTCGAAAGTGTTTATTTGAAGAATACTATTAGAGCCCAAGGCTCTAATAAGCTTCAGAATAGAGTGTGCTGTGAGCGCAGACAGAATGTTCATGGCCCACTCAGGACCTCCTCCCGGCCAATCAGGTAACAGATTTGGCACCCGTCACCTGATTGTCTGAAAGCACAAGCAATCCTATTGGATGCCTAGGAGGCATGATGGAAGCCGCCGTGGAGGACACGGAGCCGCTGCACACTACCCGCCTAGATGGGGTAAGTGCAGCAGTAAAACAGTGGGGGAGAGGTGCCGCTTGGGGGGGGAGATGCCGCTTGGGGGGGGAGATGCCACTCAGGGGGGGGGTGTTTGCCGCCCCGCCCCCCCAAAGAAACACCAGCCACCACTGATCCAAAGTGAGATAATTCCTGGTTTTCCCCAGGGTCACCAGAACTAGTGTCCTCATTGGAAGATTTTCTATCAATTCCTGTTCTGGTGACAACCCAAAATTTGGGATTTTCTTTTACCTTCACTTTTGGCGATAACAGTAAACAGGACAAATAGAGAGGCAACTCTCCCTAAAGAAGGTACAGAGGTGTTCTAAAAAAAAAAGGTGTTATTTTGGTGCACAACAAATATAGACCTGCATGAACAGTGTGTTACATGTATTCTAATGGCCCTAATTCACATCGGTGAAGTCAGTTCCAGTCAGTTTCCGGTGCAGAAAAAAAAGTAGAACATGCTGCATTTTTTCTGCACAGAATTGTACTGGAACGCGGTAAATGCCATCAAAACTGCACTGGAACTTTGTGTGGTGTAAACTGTAAGCAAAACCGCATCCGGAGTGCATTTTTTGTGGTGTAAACTGGCCCTAAATCCTCTTTAGTTATACTTAAAATAAAGGCAAAACTTTACAGTAAACTAAAGAAAAAACAGTTTTTGACAGAGTGGAGATGGATTAGAACACCTGTTAGGTCTTCACTGCCACCTCTGCCCCCCGCTAGGGAGATTCACCCACCCTATTTATCTTGTTTACAGTTATCTTCGAAAGTAAAAGTAAAAATCCCACATTTTAGGTTGTCCCCAGAACAGTAATAGATGGCCCAATGGATTCCCTTAAATACCAAAGATTTTCTCTCACTTTCTGTTTTGGCTATAGGACAGGAAGTGAAGGTAAATCTCCCTAAACGGCAAAAAAACTTACGGGTTATAACCCTCCCACTCTCTATCTAAAATTAAAAAAAGCTTTTCTTATAATTCTTCTTTAACCACTAGAGATCCGCGCTATAGACGAAAGACGTCTACAGCGCGGATCTGAATATCCGGGTGGACGTCCATGGACGTCCGCCCCTTTACACGCCCCCTGCGCGCTCTGACAGGCGGCGGCGGCGCGCGCGCGTGGCCGCCACACGCTGCGTGGGCGTGCCCGCGGGTCGGGCGGACTCGATGTCCGCTCCTGACCCGCGATCGCCGGCAAAGCTGTAAAACGGGGAACCGCCAATGTAAACACGGCGGTTCCCCGTTCTGTGAGAGGGGGACAAGCAGATCTACTGATCCCTGTCACTGGGATCAGTTAGATCTGTTCTGTCCCGGCCAACCCCGCCCCCCCCCCACAGTTAGAACACACCCAGGGAACATTGTTAACCCCTTCACTGCCCCCTGCAGGTTAACCCCTTCACTGCCAATGACATTTATACAGTAATCAGTGGACATTTAAATTTCTGATCGCTGTATAAATGTCATTGGTCCCAAAAATGTGTCAAAAATGTCCGACATGTCCCCCCCAATATCAAAGTCCCGATAAAAATCGCAGATCACCGCCATTACTAGTAAAAAAAAAAAAAAAAATTAAAAACGCCATAAATCAATGTCCATAGTTTGTAGACACAATAACTTTTGCGCAAACCAATCAATAAACGCCGATTGCGATTTTTTTTACCAAAAATATGTAGAAGAATATAAATCGGCCAAAACTGATGAATAATTTTTTTTTAATTTTTTTTTTTGGATATTTATTATAGAAAAAAGTAAAACATATTGTTCTTTTTTCAAAATTGTCGCTCTTGGTTTTGTTTATAGCGCAAAAAATAAAAACCGCAGAGGTGATCAAATACCACCAAAAGAAAGCTCTATTTGTGGGGAAAAAAGGACATCAATTTTATTTGGGTACAACGTCGCACGACCGCGCAATTGTCATTCAAAATGCGACAGCGCTGAAACCTGAAAATTGGTCTGGGCAGGAGGGGGGTTTAAGTGCCCAGTAAGGAAGTGGTTAAGAATACAATCCCAATACAGGACTTTGACCTTGGACACCCAATCAGTAGGCGCCCCCTACTGAAAATAGAGTAACGTATACTTCTTTTGTGGTGGTCAGTTCATTGGAATGTCCCTCCTTCATCTCTTCCCTCTTTTATATTTCCCACCTTCTTGCTCCTCCCCTTTCCTACCCCCTCCTTTTATCTTAATTATCAAATCACTCTTTCCCTTTGCCTCCACGTTTCCTTGATTTTATATCTTATTTCCACCCCCTCTCCTGACCCATTTTGGCCTTATTCATTAAATCTATCCCCTCATGTCTTGCAACTTACCATAGCAACCTATGCCTGAACTGTAAATAAAATAATTAAAAAACATCTGAGAAGCTGGTTGAATAGATCATTTTAACCCTTTAGATCAGGGGTTTCCAAATTTCTAAACAAGGGGCCAGATTACTGTCCTTCAGACTTTAGAGGGGTCAGGTTGTGACTATTTGGAGTAAAAGGTCCTGACATCAGGGGGAAACTAATGCCTCCTTATTTGTTTCAGCGGGAGTAATTGTGTCCCATCATTGATGTCTTTGGGATAACTTGTGTTCCCATAGGCGTGCGCACAGGGTGTGCCAGGTGTGCCTGGGCACACCCTAATCATTCAGTGTGGAGCAGATTCCCCCTGTTTAGATCCCTGATATTTCACCAAAGCCCCCTAATGGGGCTCCGAAACATTGTAAAAATTAAAAGAAAATTAAATTGCAAAAATAATATATACAAAAAACTACTACTGACTCCGATCTCTGCCCTACTGACAGCATCTACTGCTCTATATATAAACTTGCACACACACGCATGTGTGTTTGAGCTTTGGGGTGCACACCCTAATACAATAGGCTGCATTTTGTCATTGGGATAAATTGTGCCCATTTGTTGGTATCATTGGGATAATTTGTGCCCCATTGTTGATGTCATTGGGATAAATTTTGTCCCATTGTTGGTGTCATTGGGAGGAATTGTGCCCCGTTGTTGGTGTCAGTGGATGAAATGGTGCCCCAAGGGCAAGACAAAAGCAAACAAAGGGCCGCTAACATATTTATCAAATTGAAAAATGTATACCGTATTTTCCAGCGTATAAGGCGGCTGGGTGTATATGACAACTCCAGTTAAAATATAGGTTTTGCGCTATACTCACCGTATAAGACTACCCCCCCCCCCTTCCAAGGCAACACCATTTAATAACATACAGTACTGTAGTTTTAGCTACTTACAGAACGTCCCTATTAATCTTTTAGCCCGCTGGATGTGCCCTAGTAGAGTACTGTAGCTTCGGTTACATACAGAACTTTCCTAAGCGCTGCGCAAACTGTTGGCGCTATATAAATCCTGTATAATAATAATATTAATCTTTTAGCCCACTGGATGTTTAATACAGTACCGGTACTGTAGCTTTGGCTTCTTACAGAACGCCCCTGTGCTGTAATACCCTATGTACTGCACTGAGCCAATCACAGCAAGCGGTGTATTCTATTAACGCATACAAGGCCTGCTCAGGTTGGCAAAGGTTGTAATAGCCCATCTCTCTGACTTTGTATGCATTAATAGAATACACCGCTTGCCTTGATTGACTCAGCACGGTACATAGGGTATTACAGAACAGGGACGTTTTCTGTAAGTAACCGAAGCTACAGTACCAGTAATGTATACACATCAAGCGGGCTAAAGGATTATAATAGAGAAGTTCTGTATGTAGCAGAAGCTAAAGTACTCTATTAGGGCACATCCAGCTGGCTAAAAGATTTAATAGGGACGTTCTGTATGTAGCCAAAGCTACAGTACCCGGCGTATAAGACGACCCCCGATTTTTGGGGGATGTTTTTTAGTATTTTTAGTATAAAAAATCGTGTTATACGCCGGAAAATACGGTATGCGTGTAATCATTTTAAAGCCCAGCTCCAGGAATTGCAATGTGTGTTTTAGTGATACTGATTGCACATTGCAGCAATGCAGACATGTTTCTGGTTGTGTCAATATGATACTGATTGTTGCTCTGTGGAAAACTTTTTTCCTGTGAGATTTCCACATTCTTCCTCCTACTGATTACCAGCTGAGGAAAAATGTTCGTCTTACTGACAAACTTAAGGAGCAATCTTCCTCCTACTGACCACCGGTGTAAGGATCATGTTTCCTCTTCGGGACCACCAAGGCATTCTCCCTCCTGCTGAACACCATTGTAAGGGGGCCTCCCCAGCCAGCCAGCCACCCCCCCAGCCAGCCAACATAACAACCACCACCCTGCAGCACACGCTCAATCAATCGGCGTCCCCCCCATTGCTCAATCTTTACATCCCTCGCTCTTCACCCTCCAGGCCCCCCGCCAGCCCCTGCACTTACCCCATCCAGGTCGTCCCCCCTGCGTTTCCTCCCGAGTCCCGGTGGTACGGCTCTAATCATGTGCTTCTAAAAAAAAAAAGAAAAACATTGGAATCCATGCTTTCGGAACCCTGCATGTAGGTTAGGGGTCGGATGCATGGATAAGGGGGGCGACTCCCCTGCGCCCTGCAACAGCGGCCGCCACTGCTTCATACCATGATCACCAACATAAACAGCATTATACCTTCTTCTGACCACTAATGTAAGGGAGCATGCTTCCTCCTTCAGAGCGCCAATGTAAGGGAGCATTCTTCCTCCTACTGACTACCAATGTAAGGGGGCAGTCTCATTGTTACTGATCACCAAGGTAAGGGGACAGTCATCCTCCTACTGACCCACAGGTAAGGGGGCATTCTTCCTCCTACTGACCATTATATAGAAGCATTCTTCCTCACCACTGAAAACATGAAGGAGCATTCTTCCCCCTATATTCCTATCACTTATTACCAATCCCTTTGTAAGGGAGCATTCTTTCACTTACTAACCACAAACCTAAGAGGCATTTTTCCTTCTACTGAACACCAATGCAAGAGGACATTCTTCCTTCTATTGTCCACCAAGGTAAGAGGGCATCTTCCTAATATTTACCAACATAACTAATTATAAACATTTTTCATCCTACTGGGCACCAGTGTAAGGGGGCATTAAAAGAAAATTTTATGGTGAAAACAATATATGTGTGTTAGCTCTGGGGCCATGCCACATGACTGTGGTATTTAGGATGTTCTCAATGGCATTTTTTGTGTTTGCCAAGCAGGGAGCCCCTGTAAAATTTCCTTATTGGACCCTGTGGTTTATAATTATGCTATTATGTCACCTCTTGCATGAAGGCCTCTGCTGCATACGTAACAATAGGTTTGAGAATAGCTTTAGATTTCTTTGACAAAATACTTGACCTTGTAACTGTTTTTTTGATAGTGATTTATCTTTCCAGCAACTCCTCTTGCTTCTAGTTTCTGGGACACATACTTGTCTTCATTGTTTGTGGAGCCTAGGTAGAATGATGTTATTATTTCATATCTATTCTCTCCACAACATATTTCTTTCACATTTTTCACTTGCTCCTTTTCCTTGTCTTAAACATGCATTTGTCATTTCCTAGATTCACCTTCAGTTCAATGTTATCTAATCCTTCTACTACTTCTTTCATCTTTTCACTTACTGATTCTTTTCAATTACCGCAATTTCATTGGCATATGCTGTGTGCTTTTCTGTTTGTTATGGTACCTTTAGAATTTATGTTGTCTTTGTCGCTTCATACTGTAGGACAAAGTTAAACAGAAATGTACAAATTGTAATATATATATATATATATATATATATATATATAATATATATTCTTCTATTAGAGTGGCCTGTATTCTTACCTGCTGTGTCTTTAAAGTGTTACTAAACCCACAACAATAAAATCAGTCTGTATATGCAGTAAAGCATGCTTGTTACACTCACCGTGGAACCCAATGGGTTAATCCTCTGCATTGTGTAAAAAAGCTGTTTGATCCTGTCTTCTCTGACCCTCCCACAGTCCCCAATCCATCTCCTGATAGAACAGAGCCTTGGGGACAAACTGCACATGCTCGGTTTGGTGTGTATTGCTAGAGAGTTTTTTTTTTCCTTGGGAGAGCGTATGTGATCAGCACAGGGCCAATAAGCACTGCCCAGACAGAGGGTCAGAGGTCCTGCTGCAGCCTCGTAGGACAATCAGGGGAGAATAAAAACTCCTCCTACAAGCTTTAACCAGACACAATACTGCTATGTACTGCTGATGAGAAAAGGTATTTGGAAGTTTATATTTACAAAAATAATTGTATTTCCATGTTCTGTGTACAGTGGGAGACCAGATATGGTGAATGCACGGTCCTGGATTAAATAGCACTTTAAGGCTTATTTCAGACAATCTTATAAATGTAATTGTTATACTAAATTCCTGCATTTACTTTAAAATGTTCACCCATTGTTCTTACCTAACATATCATATAGAATGTTTGTTTTAAATCTACGGATATCATATATACTGTAGGTTCACACTACATTAGTGACATCTTTCTGTTCATCCTGAATCCACACTGATAGTCAAACACTACCTTCTCAATATTACGTTTCAGGCTCTTAGCAAGTATTTTTGTAACAACCCTGCACAATATTCATAACAGATCTATCCTGTAATATTTATGGATTGCTTATCTCCTTTTTCTTTAGGGACAAACACCTTTACAGATTCTTCTCCAGTTTTCTACACCATTTATCCAAATAATCAGACTGACAGTAAATGTGACTTGCAGTTTACTAAAGAGGGGCAAAGTTAAGCTGGCCATACATGGATAGAAAATCATTCGAAAAACTTTCATTTTTGATAAAGATCTGTTGAATGCCTGTGTGGTAACACCATCATTGTATCAATTTTTTCCCCACTTGTGGACATATTATCAATCATTAACTACATAAAAGGTACATTTGTTGTCAATCGATCATACCATCAGTGGAAATGATGTAAAGAATTTTGACCTTTGTGACTTCTCTCTCTCAAACTGTATTTATTTTACAAGCTACAAAAGAACACGTGAGATACATCGTTCCCGTGCGCGACACATCTGTCGTTTGAGCCATCGTTCTGCTGCTGCATGATGGCTCAGGTTTTACTTTAATAGTTGTTTTCCAAATAAGCATATTGGAGGTCACACTGGTTAACAATTGCAATATTTTCTGTTGCCCTCTATGACCAAAAGTTCTGCAAGGAGAAAGATTTTTTTTTTTTCGTTGCTTGTACTTCAGGGGTAACATTTTCAAATGCACATGCCTGTACGTTTTTTCAAACTGTTTTACGATTGATTGCACTACTAATGTTTAGAAAATCATTTGATTACACAACAAAATTCTGACATGACAGTTATTTTGTTGGCATAAAATTTTGCATTTCGAGAATTGAAATGAGACCACTAACATTTCGAAAGTCAAACAATTGAACTTATTGAATGTTTTTTTCAAACAATTTTCTGTCCATGTGTGGACAGCTTTAGATGCAATAATGCAAAAAAGGTTCAGGGTGGCAATAAACATGCATGTACTGCAGAATAATGAAAGCTGCACAAACATGGACACTTTACAGCAATGTCTCAGTGACTCAGAGTAGCATGTGCCTACATAACATAGTCTCTATAAGACTCCATAACAACAGAAAGTCCAGCTGAGAATCACTACATCAGTAACAGTTCAGAAACAGTGTCCCTTAGTGAAGTCAAGGGTCATGCTGGTAACACAGGTGAACAACTGGAGGGATCTAAGGCCCGAGATACAAAGGGCTACCCCACTGAAACTGAAGTACACTGGTAGTCATCAGGGAGCGGCTTCGTTGCTGCTTTTCCTGCAAAAGCTATTTGCTACTAGGCTCCAGCTTTGCTGCCTACACTTCAGTTCTGACAGTAGAGGGCCTCTCACCTGGCTACAGATTACTTGCCTAGCTACCTCTGCCTCACCAGGTGTAGCCTCTCTTAGCTGCTGAGAGATGGAACCTGAGAAATGTATACTCCCATGGTGTGTCCATGGACCCAAGGCTTTGTGGGAAATAGAGCTATAGGGGTCTGTGCCTGCATCTGAGCATAGTGAGTGAGAGGGCACTCCGCCACACTACCATAATGGAATCCTTCCCCAAAACATCTTTTCCTAGCTTTAACTTCATAATGTATTTCCTCATTTGTTTCTCCATTTCTAACACTCCCATTAGAAATACTTTTACCAATTGGTTCACTATTTTCATCTTCCTTCTTACTTTGTTTTTTACTTCAAGCATCTCCTCAAAAAAGTATTTATACCTTTCCCAGATTGGATCTAAATGTTGTTTTATTGCAATCATTCACTGTTCTCCAGGTTTCTTTTTTTTGTACTTATCTTTTGTATATATGTTATCCTAGGCAAGAAATAATGAATGTCATAGTCCACACCTTTGCAACATCTATTACTTGTGTGTTGCTACCTGGTCTCCCATCTATCATCATATTTATTTTTTTTACCATTTGTCAAGGTTAATCCATAAACCTTTATACTGTATATGTTCTCATTAAATTTGTCATTGTGGAAATTGTTTTAAATAAAATATGAAAGTTAGAACCTCAGTTTTTGTTGCCATTTGCCTTTGAGGCGATTCTGTCAGGAAAAGACAGCTATTCTAAGTGTTTCCGCGGTGGTGCGCGTGCCTGTGCGCGTTCGCTCGCGCCCATGCGGGCACCCACGTGCGCGTGCACGCGCCGGAAACGGCGCCAAACGGCCCTATTTGAACCAGCAGGACCCAGCAGCAGGTGCTGTCCATTCTACAGCGTTACCTGCACCTGTGACTACTGTTGAGTAACTTCCTGTTTCCGTGACCCCGGCTACCTTCTGGACTAGTTGCTATCTGCCTGCATCTGACCCCGTCCTGCCTACGACTATCCGCTTGTCTGATCCCTTTGTACTTCCATTGCCAGCACGTTGCCGACCCTGCCTGTACCCAACCATCCGTTTGCCTGATCCCGCTGTACCACACCGCCCGCCAGTTGCAGACCCGGACTGAACCACTACTCTCCCACTTGCACGAGCTCCAGTGGACTTCTGCCTACCATCTGAAGATTGTCCAGCCCTCGTGCCCCCCTGTGGTCCTGAGCTCCCTGTTCCCACTATCAGGGGTTCTCGAACCAGGGCCGCAAGAGAGGTTGCCCCCGCATAAGCCAGACTCTACCACCAGTTATGATGCCCCTTGAAAAAGTCACATGTGCTAGTGACAAAATGTACGTCAGGGAAGAACTGGTGACGTCACGACCTCCCTGCGGACAGCGTGTGACCAAGCAGGGAGCTGGCAGCTGATTACCCAGGGAATTGTAGCCTATTGTTTTATGGTGAATTGCCCGAGTGCACCGGAGTTGGTGCACTGAAAAATGTGAGTGTTTTTAATAAATAGAAATGTTTTAAAAGGGATTCAACACTATGTAGTTTCCTCTCTTCTATACATATCACCTTGATCCATATGTGGAGTCTGATGCAGTGTATGCCTGAGGAGGATTTAACCCCATAGGGGAAAGTGCGACTTGGCCCATCAGGGGTCGCACCTGAAGATGAGCGCATAGTGTAACCGGTGGTGGTGTGTGGTCCCACTGTGAAGCACATTAAGCTTGGAATCCATCTGCCTTAGATGTTGACAGCTCACACTAAGCACACTTTTTTCTTTGCACTATTTGCACAAAGAAGTAATACAATTTATTGCAATGCATGAACTGTTTCAAGGACTTTCTAGTACCAACAACGATTTTTCAATTTTTAACTTATCAAAGATTAAGATTGATTGTACATGCGTTTTATATTAATGCACTGAGTTTTATGCAATTTCGCACTTGGATGGTCCATTTTGGACGCATGAACTGTTTAAAGGACTTTCTATTATCAACAGTGATTTTACAATTTTTCACTTATCAAAGATTATAAGATTGATTGTCACATGCGTTTTATATTAATGTTTTATGCACTTCTGCACTTTAGCCACAGGGTGGCAATATTTTAAGTTTAATTTTCTATTGCGCTGCACCAACTTATGATTTATTATGTGACAGATTCACCCTTTTTGTTTGTCCTTGTGATCTCCCTCACCAAGACAGAAAGTAATAGGGAATGAAAAATTGGCATAGGGACAAGACTCAAAGGAAATCTTCCAATGGTGGGAACTAATATAATCATTGTGTATATCACTTTAATGTTTAAAAGCATGGATTTAGGAGGAATTAGATTTGTGAGGTTTTTATTTCTCTCTCCATAAAAGATATTTTCCCAGCTTCCTGTCCTTGTAACACCTGTACAGGAGATAGGGGCAGCAGCTGTTAAAGCAGAACTAAAGTCCTGATACTTACCTTTCTTTTAACGGTCTGACGTCCCTCACTTATACAATCTACAGTGCCTTGAAAAAGTATCCATACCCCTTGAAATTTTCCACATTTTTTCATGTTATAACCAAAAACATAAATGTATTATATTGAGATTTTATGTGATAGACCAACACAAAGTGGCACATGATTGTGAAGTAGAAGGAAAATGATAAATGGTTTTCAAAATTGTTTACAAATAAATATCTGAAAAGTGTGGCGTGCATTTGTATTCAGCCCCCTTTGCTAAAATCTAGTGGAACCAATTGCCTTCAGAAGTCACCTAATTAGTAAATAGAGTCCACCCGTGTGTAATGTAATCTCACTATAAATACAGCTGTTCTGTGAAGCCCTCAGAGGTTTGTTAGATAACCTTACCTGAACAAACAGCATCATGAAAGCCAAGGAACACACCAGACAGGTCAGGGATAAAGTTCTGAAGAAGTTTAAAGCAGGGTTAGGTTATAATAAAACATCCCAAGCTTTGAACATCTCACAAATAACTGTTCAATCCATCATCCCAAAATGGAAAGAGAATGGCACAACTGCAAACCTATCAAGTCATGGCCATCCACCTAAACTGACAGGCTGGGCAAGGAGTGTATTAATCAGAGAAGCAGTCAAGAGGCCCATGGTAACTTTGGAGGAGTTGCAGAGATCCACAGCTCAGGTGGGAGAATCTGTCCACAGGACAACTGTTAGTCAGGCACTCCACGAATCTGTCATTTATGGAAGAGTGGCAAGAAGAAAGCCATTGTTGAAAGAAAGCCATAAGAATGATATGAGACCAAAATTGAATTTTTTGGACTAAAAACAAAACGCTATCTGTAGCGAAAAACTAACACTGCAATCACCCTGAACACACTATCCCCACCATAAAACATGGTGGTGGCAGCATCATGTTGTGGGGATGCTTCTCTTCAGCAGGGATAGGTTAGCTGGTGAGAGTTGATGGGAAGATGGATGGAGCAAAATACAGGGTAATCTTAGAAGAAAACCTGTTAGAGTCTGCAAAAGACTTGAGACTGGGGCGGAGGTTCACCTTCCAGCAGGACAACAACCCTAAATATACAGCCAGAGCTACAATGGAAAGGTTTAGGTAAAAGCATATTCATGTGTTAGGATGGTTCAGTCAAAGTTCAGGCCTAAATCCAATTGAGAATCTGTGACAAGACTTGAAAATTGCTGTTCACAGACGCTCTCTATCCAATCTGACAGAGCTTGAGCTATTTTGCAAAGAAGAATGGGTAAACATTTCACTCTCTAGATCAGCGGCGGCTGGTGTATGAGGGGCGCTTGGGCGCCGCCTCCCCGCCGCTGAAATGAAGGAAAAAAAAAAAAAAAGTCAGCCCGGCCCCCCTGCAGGTGGCGCCGGTACATTGACTTTTCATTTTTTTTTTTTTTCGGCTTCTTGCTGTCAGCTGACAGCAAGTGTAGTGAGCCGATTGGCCAATAATTAAACTCTATGAGTGTGCGCTGGACGGGCGCACACTCATAGCGTGATTGGCTGCCCCCTGATCCATCAGAGCCAATGACTCTCTGTCATTGGCTGCTGTGGGCAGGGGCGGGACAATGGTGGACGCGCTGGCTGCATGTAAGTCACGCAGGCGCAGCACTCCACTGGGACCCACGACGAGGAGGACGGAGAGAGACGGACCCAGAGGAGCGAGAGCACTGGAAATCTGCCGCCCAGCAGGCCAGCACTCCAGCGGGACTCACATCACAAGGAGAGAGAAGGACTCAGAGGAGCGAGACAGACACGCTGTGTCTGCCTGCCACCCATCAGGCCAGCACTCGTCTTCTTCAGATGACCCCTGCCAGCTAGGCCCACACAGCCAGACGGTCGGAGCCGAGCCAGACTGCCAGAGAGAGACAGAGAGCACTGCAGGACAGCCGACTGCAGAGACAGGTGGGTTTTAGTAGTAGTAGTAACAGATGTACCCCCAATGTGCTCCCATCCATGTGCCCCATCCATGTGCCCTGATGTGCTCCCATCCATGTGCCCCATCCATGTGCC
>BLSH010095757.1:2158909-2174126 GCA_018402905.1 Glandirana rugosa
CTTTATAAGGTGTAAAACAGTACAATGTTGGTTTTTGGATTTACATAAAATAACCCTAAATCCACTATCCGGTTGTGTTTCACCGTGTATTAACACTTCACGTTACTTTTACTATTTACCAAAAGTTGTAAAAAATGTATTTTTATAGACTTTTCACCCCGCACGTAAACATAAATCGGGGGGACTCAGTTATGAAACATCTTGGTGGAAAACGACGTAAATGTCGACGTTAGAAAAACCCCTACAGAGAGGGTCGAAACGTGTAGATCACCCAAAAATTGTGTGCACCAGCCGCCACTGTCAGGAGGAGTCCTAACACAGTCAAATCTATAATGGGTGGGGCTTACAAGAAATGGGAGGGGTCAAAAAAGAGGGGCGGAGTCTGGCGCCCCCCCATCCAAAAATTTCACCAGCCGCCACTGCTCTAGATGTGCAAAGCTGGGAGAGACATCCCCAAAAAGATTGCAGCTGTAAATGCAGCAAAAGGTGGTTCTACAAAGTATTGACTCAGGGGGGCTAAATACAAATGCACGCCCCACTTTTCAGATATTTTTATGTAAAAAATGTTGAAAACCATTTATCATTTTCATTGCACTTCACAATTATGTGCCACTTTGTGTTGGCCTATCACCTAAATCCCAATAAAATACATTTAGGTTTTTGGTTGTAACATGACAAAATGTGGAATATTTCAAGGGGTATGAATACTTTTTCAAGGCACTGTACATTCCAAAAAAGCAGGCAGGTAGGTCTATTTTACTACAAAAGAGACATTGCACGTCTCTTCTACTACAAATAGTCTGCCTGCTCGCAGTCTTTAAAAGTAGCACTTTAGTTCCACTTTAAAGTGTTTGTAAAGTCACATTGTGACTTTACATGTATCCCCTCCAGATTATGCTGCCAATAACTACAGTGTGTGGTTTTTTTTATATAATGAAAAGGCTAAATACCTTTTCTCACACCGCAGCTGTGCAGTCACGTGATCCCCATCCACCCATCCGCTCTTCATCCCTGATCTATGGAGAGAAGCGGGAGGCCCCGAGATTTCCCTATGACGTCAGCTGGACCACATAGTGGCAGTGTGGGAAAATGTATTTAGCTTTTTCATTTTAAAAAGAAACATACACTGTAGTTATTGGCAACGTAATCCGGAGGGGATAAATATATATCTGCTACATATTGCAGCTGAATAGCGGTGGGAGGGGCAGGGAGGAGAGTGGCACTTAGGAATTGAGTGAGGGAGAGAGGGGAGAGATTCAAAGCAGAGAGCGGGCTGACGGCGGCATGTAACCTGACCACGGTAATCATGGCCCAGTAGCCATGATTACCATGGTCAGCACAGACAGGGGAACACAAGAACAGGCAGGATCTGTCAGGGCTGGGCTCAGCCCTCACTTCTCAGAGCTCAGGTTGCTCAGCTGTCGGTTAAATTCCAGTACTCGTCATTCCAACAGTGACTCATCTGGTGATGATTTCCTGCTAGTCAGCCAGTTCTGCTGGCTATTTAAACTGCCTTGATCATATCTCCTGTGCCTTCGCCTTGGTCAACATATCTGTATACTCTCTGCTGTGTTTTCCTGTTAAAGACTTTTCCTGGCTGACTTTCCTTCTAGTTCCTGATGCTGTTTGTTGCCTCTGGCTACGCTGATCTCTGGATTCCAGTTTTACTGGCTTGTACTGACTACCCGCTCTGGTTACCGAACCCTGGCTATGTTTTGACTATGTTTGCACTGTTTGTACTATTTTATTAAAACGTGTGATTTTTTTTTTACTGCACTTCAGTCTCAGTCTGATTCATGGTTCCTGACAGCATCAACCAGGTATATTACAACATAGGAAGGGACAAATGACACAGCACAAGCACTGTGCTATAGATCATGCCTTAAAGGAACAGGATCTTTTTTTTTTAGAGTTACAACCACTTTAAGTAGGCTGTTGAATTGGGATGAATACAGACCTTCCTCCAGTGGTAAATCTACACATCTCTACAAATACAAATATGAAGGCACAAGCATTTAGTAGGTTAAAGTTATAGAAAAAAATATTTAAGTAAACACTAAAATAATAATTCAACAAACATGACTGAAAGTGCACGCCAATTTCCATTCAAAAATAAATTCAGGGCCTTGTTTAGTAAAAAAAAAAAATCACTGTATCCTATATGCCAATCATTTGCCAAGGGAATTTTTAATATTGAATATGTTAATAAGATAAATTACAAAGCAACCTTTATTTAATCAGGCCAAGAGCTACTTAAATGCATAATCAGGACTAAATCACCATAAATTTACTTGTGGGGCAGTATAGTCACATAAATAATGCATGCAGGATACACATTATATTGCATAATGATTCATTGTCCTTAAGCAATCTAGCGGATGTGTTAATTACTGTACAGTCTCTGTACTCTTGCTGACATTGTGCAATTGAATGTTTGAGCAGGGAAAAGTTTAGCGTCTGAACAGCAGGAAATACTGTTTTCTGAAAACAATGAAAATGATAAATGATCAGCTGTAGTCCATTGTTTTAAGGAAGAGAAGTGACAATTACATTAGATATCAGCTGATGTAAACAGTACCAATGTGGTCATGGTATTTTACAGTGGCGGCTGGTGAAATTTTAGGATGGGGAGCACCAGACTTCATCCTTCATGTTTGACCCCTCCCACTTCTCATAAGCCCCACCCCTTATAGTTTCCACCCATTGTGTCAGTAGTATACAGCCCAGCATCACCAGATAGGGTATACAGCATCACCAGATAGGGGTATACAGAGTCACCAGATAGGGGTATACAGAGTCACCAGATAGGGGTATACAGTCACCAGATAGCAGTATACAGAGCTACCAAATAGGTTATACAGAGCCACCAGATAAGAGTATACAGAACATCAGATAGGGGTATACAGAACCACCAGATAGGAGTATACAGAGCCCCAGATAGGGTTATACAGAGCACCAGATAGGGGTATACAGAGCCACCAGATAGGAGTATACAGAACCCCGGATAGGGTATACAGAGCCTCCAGATAGGAGTATACAGAGCCCCAGATAGGAGTATACAGAGCCTCAGATAGCAGTATAAAGAGCCCCAGATAGCAGTATACAGAGCCCCAGATAGCAGTATACAGAGCCCCAGAGCAGTATACAGAGCCCCAAATAGCAGTATACAGAGCCCCAGATAGAAGTATACAGAGCCACCAGATAGGGGTATACAGGGCCACCAGATAGCAGTATACAGAGCCCCAGATAGGGGTATACAGGGCCACCAGATAGTATTATACAGAGCCACCAGATAGCGGTATACAGAGCCCCAGATAGCAGTATATAGAGTCACCATATAGCAGTATACAGAGCCCCAGATAACAGTATACAGAGCCACCATATAGCAGTATATAGAGCCCTAAATAGGAGTATACAGAGTGCCAGATAGGAGTATATAGAGCCCCAGATAGGGGCTCATGGCACTGACAGACCCCCCCCCCCCCAAAGTCCCGCACTTACCCCATCTCTTAGCAGGCTGGTATTGTGCAGAGTCCGGGGAGCGTGCTGGAGTGTGCAGAGTCTGGTGAGCGGAGAGCGTGCTGGAGTGTGCAGATTGGTGGGTAGTCTGCTGCGCAGGAGTCGGGAGTTGGGACTGAAACCCGACGGAGTGCTGCGCCTGCACGAGTAATCATGTCCACCACAGTCCCGCCCCCGCCCACCGCATCCAATGACAGTCAGTCACTGGCTCAGGGCAGTCAATTAGAATATGTATGTGCGCCTGTTCAGCGCCCATACATAGTCTTTTATAACTGACCAATCGGCTCACTACTTGCTGTCAGCAGACAGCAAGGAGCAGAGAAAAAAAGTCAATATACCGGCACCTCCTGTAGGGGGTCGGTCTGACTTTTTTTTTTTCTTGTCAGTGGGGGGGAGGCGGCGCACAAGCGTCCCTTATTGCCTTAAGTGCCCATACAGTGGAATTATGATATTTCAGGTTTCTCTCCACCCAAAAACTGGTATTTCATTTTCATGTAAATGGTGGCACTCTACATAACCAGTCAGATTCTTCCTTATTTTGGGAGCTTCCAAGCAAGATATCAAAGATAACATAACATTTATTCATAATATAAATTAGAGATAGTGAAACTGCCGCTGTCAAGATGTTTTATTTAAAGTGTATTTCCTTGTTTGTAGTCAAATTGAGATAACACCAACTTTACATTTGCACAATGTCCTTATTCAGATAACTTAAAAATTAATTGCAGCTTACCTTTTTCAGATGCTCTATTCTGGAAACTCCAGCAAGGAAAAATCTTACTAGTTTATCTCTGTTTATGAAGGTGCGGGGCAACTGTGTTTGCCATAAATAGCCACGCTGTACTGTGTAGAGCAGTGGTTCTCAACTCTGGTCCTCGGGACCCTCCAACAGGCCAGACTTTAAGTATTACCTTGGGGCGATGCAGACTAGAATACTGCAATCACTGAGCAGCAAATGATTTCACCTGTGATGTATTTCAGTTATCCTGCAAACCTGGCCTGTTGGGGGGTCCAGAGGACCGGAGTTGAGAACCACTGGTGTAGAGCTTCATTATCAAGTGTATAGCAACTAGATCTGAACACTGTCTGTCCGAACAAAGGACAAAGGATTAGAAGCTAGGCCTCTCGCATTGTATGTTAATGAGAACAGACTTTAGCCCTGTACACACAGGCTGAATATCGGATGGCATCAGCCAGTTCGATAGAAACTGGCCAACATTCAGCCCGTGTATTTTTCAGCTGGTCTGATGAAGGGGCATGGCCGGAAAAGTTCTGTCGACCGTCTTCTGATCAGTGCTATCAGCCGATGGCTGAGAGCGCTGACCAGAGTGTTTGGGCAGGGGGCCTTCCCCTTGTCAGAACACAATAGCACAGCATGGGAGACAAGGGCAGATCCAAAGTCTAGTCTCGGGGGGGGGGGGGGGGCTAACACAAAATAGTTTGTTGCTTAAAGAACTGTATTGCAAAATGAACTGCACTCCTGTGATCCATAAGAGAAGTACAGCCAAACAAGCTTTCCCTGTACTTCTTCAAGTGTGTGCCCAGCTAATAGTGGAAAAGGCTTAAAGGGGGTTTGATTAAACAGAATCTGTGCCTACTTGCTGTATACACTGCACACACACCACAATCTTTGTACCACAAAATACTCCGAAATACTGTGCCATAGGTAACAGTTTTATAGACACATATAAACTTCAGAATGAATGATAATCTTTAAAATATTAAACATTTCCATCACATATGTTTTACTTCGCACACAAACTGATCACTTTGACTGAATGACCCTACCTTAAAGATCTTCATTATAACATTCAAGTGTTGGGACAATGAAAACCTTGGCCAGGACTATGTAATGTACAACACACTGTATAGAGTGCAAGGGTCAGGGGTAGTAAGTAACATACAAAACAAGATAATGTATAGAGTACAGGGGCCATGAGTAAAGCTGGCCATACATGGTTCAGTATTTTTCATTCAACCAGCCAGCTGAACAAAATAAACTGAATACATTTCCCCATCCACACATTCAAGGTGGATGGGAAAATCCTCCCTGCTGTGTCTTTATATTCTGACAGCGGGATTCCCCCACTGTCAGAATACACTGATCAGCATTGCAAATACTGCAGGACTGTTTATCAAAATCTGATCTATCAGACAAAACAACATATAAAGTGCCGCAGTCAGGACGAGCCCCCCTGTTCTCATTAGATTTCCCTCCTACATCATAAATACCCATCCCCCCTCTTTATCAGAGTCCTCCCACTTACGTCAATGACCCCTCCCTCTTACATTCCCAGAGTCACCCCCCCCCCCTACATCAGAGTCCCCAGAGTCTCCCTTCCCCCTTACTCCAGGGTCTCCAGAGCCACCCCCCCCTTTACATCAAGGTTCCCTGAGCCACCCCCCCCTTACATTAGAGTCGCCTGAGCCACCCTCCCATGCATCAGGGTCCCCAGAGCCCTCCCTCTTACATCAGGGTACCCTGAGCCACCCTCCTTACATCAGAGTCCACAAAGCCCCCCTAATTACATCAGGGTCCCCAGAGTCCCCCTCCTTACATCAGGGTCCCCAGAGCCCTCCTCCTTACATCAGGGTCCCCAGAGCCCTCCTTGTTACATCAGAGTCCCCATTGAGCCCCCCTTCTTATATCAAGGTCCCCAGAGAGCCCCCCCTTACATCAGGGTCTTTAGAGCCCTCCTCCTTACATCAGGGTCCCCCAGGCCCTCCCTTACATCAGGGTCCCCAGAGAGCCCCCTTTTACATCATCTTGCTTTTTCTTTTTTCTTGGCTCTTTTCTTTCTTTTCTTCCCTTTCCCTATTTCCCTTTTTTTTCCTTTTCCCCTTTTCCCTCTCCCCTCTTCCTCATCCCTATTATCAACTTCTTTCCTTTCCTTTATCCTGTCCCTATGTTCCCATTCCTTTCTATCAGTCTGTGGTCTCTTTGTTCTTTTTCTTTTGTCTATAGATGGATAATTAGACTATTTTTTACCATACATAATCTTTAGTATCTTAGATACTTGCACCTTTGCTGTTCCCCGTGTCTGCCATGGAGGGAAGTGCCCTCGGGTGTCTCTCGATGCACTGCAATCATCATCGGCTGACTTAACTGGGTAAGCAATATGTGAAATGCAACATCCCCACGGTTATATCTATATCTTACTTAACCCAGCCTGGGTTAATTATCTTTGTACATTATACTACGTTACGGCTTATTATTGTTATCTTTGATCTCCTAGATGACAATGACTGACTTCTCCTGAAGAAGCAGCTTAGTCTGCGAAACATGTTGAGAATTTTGTCAAGGCTTGTCACATTTAATATCACCAGCCTTCGCTGGAAACTATTGATAAGTTCTGTGATGTATTTGCATGGCTGTAATAATTGTTTTTAGATCTATTTTTGTCTTTTTTATGCTTTTTTCAATAAATTGTAAGAAAATGTTATCCTAATCATTTTCAAGTCGTTGGGTACCGAGATAGTCCTTGTTACTTTTCCCTTCGACAGGGGTTGCTTATTGGGGCAGCCCCAGGCCCTTGTTTGCTTCCAGAGGGGAGATTGCTATACTAACATCAGATCGTTAGTACAGCGGCACCTCTTTTTTTTTGTTCAACCTACTGTGTTGAATGAAAAAAACTAGCAGTGTGTACTAGGCATTAGGACAAACTAAGGGCTCATTTGCAGTATATTGTATATGAGTTGCCCACTGAAGACCAATCCATGTTTGGATTGATCTTCTGAGGCCACTTGGCAGGTGGTGAAGAGGAGTTATATCACTTCCTCACCGTATGTTTTAACGCTTTAAACCCAGCATCATCACACTGCAACTGTGTGCATTACATGCAGTTTCAGGACACCCCATTCAGTTGAATGGAATGTATTCAGCAGCCAGTGCTGCCAGCTGAACACGATAGCAGGGGTCACTTTTGCCACATTATAAGTACACCTCCCTGCCTTTGCATCTTAAAGTGGTAGTAAACCCACCCATTTAACAGTTTAAAAACCAGTTACATTTCCGACATGTGCCGGAAATGTAACACTCCCATTGGTTGTGCTCTAAACCAAACTGTCAAACCATCCAATGGCTGGTATCATAGCTGATCACATGTGCAGCTTCATGGTAATTGTAGATTAAACAGAGGCCAAGATGGCAGCTTCCTTGGCTGAAAATGATAGGAGGGTTTACTACCACTTTAACCTCATGTTCAAACTAAGCCTAACTCTGACATTGTTCAAAAAAACCTTGCAATCTGCCATAACACCTTCTCCTGAGAAAAACTAAAAGGTAAGATATGTTTTTTGAAAACAATTTTATAAGCATGCTGTGTGAATTGGGAACACATAACAAATATAGTAGGTTTTCTCAAACTTGACTGCAAAAGTGCAAACACACTTTCAGCTGTAAGTAGATCTGCTATCTTATCACAAACAGTTAATGTAATTCAGGGGTGGCCCGTCCATTAAGGGTGCATGGGTGCCGGCCCCTCTGTCCTCACCACATAGCATAGCATAGCATGAATCTATCCATGGCCGCCCGCGACCACCGCCTATTCATGCGGCCGGCCCCTTTGAGGTGCCGGCCGCATGAATTACCGCGGCGCGGGGTTTCTTTGAAGTATATTATTAGAGCCGTAGGCTCTAATAGGCTTCAATATAGTGTGGCTTGTGCCGCAGAGCGTGCCGCTGCGAGCCCTTAGAAAGGCAAATGAACATTTGCCTTTATAACACTGAACTGCTTTCCGCCAATCAGGAAGCGCGGGTATGTTACCGGTTTCCCCATTGGCAGAGAAGACAGAAGAACCTATTGGACCCCTTTCTCGGAGGAGGAGGGGGATGCACGGCCAAAGCCTAGCCGCTCCCTGCTCGCTGGATACCGCTCGCTGCCTGCCTGCTGCCTGTCTGCTCCTAGATGGGGTAAGTGCGGGTACCCCTCTGGTCATACTATATACCCCTCTGGTAATGCTGTATATACTCCTCTGATAATGCTGTATATAACCCTCTGGTCATACTATATACTCCTCTGGTAATGCTGTGTATACTCCTCTGGTAACGCTGTATATACTCCTCTGGTAATGCTGTATATACCCCTCTGGTCATATTGTATACTCCTATGGTAATGCTGTATATACTCCTCTGGTAATGCTGTATATAACCCTCTGGTAATACTATATACTCCTCTGGTAATGCTGTATATACTCCCCTGGTAATGCTGTATATACCCCTCTGGTCATACTGTATACTCCTATGGTAATGCTGTATATACTCCTCTGGTAATGCTGTATATACTCCTCTGGTAATGCTGTATATACCCCTCTGGTGATGCTGTATATACTTCTCTTGTAATGCAGAATATACTCCTCTGGTGATGCTTTATATACTCCTCTGGTAATGCTGTATATACTCCTCTGGTAATGCAGTATATATTCCTCTGGTGATGTTGAGTATACTCCTCTGGTAATGCTGTATATACCCCTCTGGTCATACTGTATACTCCTATGGTAATGGTGTATATACTCCTCTGGTAATTCTGTATATAACCCTGTGGTCATACTATATACTCCTCTGGTAATGCTGTATATACTCCTCTGGTAATGCGTATATACCCCTCTGGTCATAATATATACTCCTCTGGCAGTGCTGTATATAGTCTTCTGGTAATGCTATACATACCCCTCTGGTAATGCTGTGTATACCCCTCTGGTAATGCTGTATATACCCCTCTGGTAATACTGTATATACCCCTCTGGTGATGCTGTATATACTCCTCTGATGATGCTGTGTGTACTCCTCTGGTAATGCTGTATATACTCCTCTGGGGATACTATTTACTCCTCTGGTGATGCTGTATATACTTCTCTGGTCATACTATATACTCCTCTGGTAATGCTGTATATACTCCTCTGGTAATGCTGTATATACCCCTCTGGTCATACTATATACTCCTCTGGTAGTGCTGTATATACCCCTCTGGTGATGCTGTATATACTCCTCTGGTAATGCAGTATATACTCCTCTGGTGATGCTATATACCCCTCTGGTGACGCCATATATACCCCTCTGGTAATGCTGTATATACCCCTCTGGTGATGCTGTATATTCCCCTCTGGTGATGCTGTATATACTCCTCTGGTAAAGCAGTACATACTCCTCTGGTGATGCTATATACCCCTCTGGTGACGCTGTAAATACCCCTCTGGTAATGCTGTATATACTCCTCTGGTCATGCTGTAAATACCCCTCTGGTGATGCTGTATATACTCCTCTGGTAATGCAGTATATACTCCTCTGGTGATGCTATATACCCCTCTGGTGACGCTGTATATACCCCTCTGGTAATGCTGCATATACCCCTCTGGTGATGCTGTATATACTCCTCTGGTAATGCTATATACTCCTCTGGTAATGCTATATACTCCTCTGGTGATGCTATATACTCCTTTGGTGATGCTATATACTCATCTGGTGATGCTTGTATATACCCCTTTCTGGTGATGCTGTATATACTCCTATCTGGCCATGCTGTATACCCTATCTAGTGATGCTGGGCTGTATACGCCTGACACAATGGGGGGAATCTATAAGGGATGGGGCTTATGAGAAGTGTGAGGTGTCAAAAAGGAAAAGCAGGGACTGGCGCCCCCTCCCCATCCTAAAATTTCACCAGCCGCCACTGATGTAATTGCAATTAGACATGTGCAGAGCGAAAAAAAATTTTTTAGTTTTGCTTTGTTTCAATTCGTTATTTACATAAATTAGTTTAGTTCGATTTGTTTCATTCATTTAATTCCTTTTCAGAATTCATTTTGTTTATTCATTTTCGGAACGATTCAAAACGTTTTCAATTCAATTTAGAATAGTTTTTGAATTTGAAAAGTTTTCCAATTTCCAAGGAGAATGGGGTGGAGTGGAAAGTGGAAGAATAGAATGGAAAAAGATAGAACACAATAGGAGAGTATAACAGAAAATGAAAGAATATAAGTGGTGGAGTGGAACAGAGCTGTTTTACTCTGTTGTATTCTATTCTTTTCTTTTCTGTCATATTCTTTTCTAGTCTGTTTTTTTTCTGTTCTATTCCTTTGTTTTCTATTCTATTTTGAGGACTAATCAAATTTGAGGACTTTTCGAATTTGAATTTGAAAACTATTCGAATTTGAATGCTTTTCAAATTCAAATTTGAAAACTATTGAATGTGAAAAGTATTCGAAAATTATTCGAATTCGAATTTCGTCCGAATTTTTTTTTCGTTATTTCGGACTTCAATACCAGGCACTTAGAACACTTCTCGCCCAGACCACTTTTCAGCTTTCAGTGCTGTTGTGCTTTGAATGAGAATTGCGCGGTCATGCGACGCTGCACCAAATCAAAATTTTTATCATTTTGTTCCCACAAATAGAGCTTTCTTTTGGTGGTATTTGATCATCCCTGCGGTTTTTATTTTTTGTGCTACAAATAAAAAAAGACCAAAAATTTTTTAAAAAATGTTTTTTCTTTGTTTCTGTCACAAAACTTTTTATACATACATTTTCATACATACATACAGTACATTTTCTCCATCACTGACGTGCACTGATGTGGCTACACTTATGAGCACTGATGAGGCTACACTGACAGGCACTGATGAGGCAGTACAGACTGGCACTGATGAGGTGGCACTGATAAAGTTGCACTGATGATGGTGCACATATATGCAGCACTGATGGGCACTGATAGGCGGCACTGAAAAGCAACACTGACGGGCACTGATAGGTGGAACTGGGCACTGATAGGTGGCACTGCTGGGCACTGATAGGTGGCACAGGTGGGCACTGGTGCATACAGCACTGTTAGGGATGGCACTGGCAGGCATCATATATGGGCACAGTGCTATCCCTACAATGCATTGTATTGCCCTTACCTGGTGGTCTAGTGGGGGCTGCCTGGTGGTCCTGGGTGGCCTCCATATTGTCTCCCTGGTGGTCCTGGGTGGCCTCCTCATGGTGTTCCTGGCGGAGGGGGCTCCCCGGTGGTTCTGGTCGGCTCCCTGGTGGTCCAGTGGGGTTATCCTGAGGGGGCCTGCACTGATAAACGTTCAGTGCAGCCCCTCCCCCCCGTCAGGAGTGCAGTCGATCGGCTCTCCACTACTCAGGTCTGAGCAGAGGAAAAGCCGATAAACAGCTCTTCCTATTTACACTGTGATCAGTCGTGATTGGTCACGGCTGATCACATGGTAAAAGGCTTCAGATGGAAGCCTTTTACCTCGGTAGGCAATGCGGTGGGTCAGACTGACCCACAGCACCACTGATCGCCGCGATCGCAGGTTATCCTGAGGACGTCAATAGACGTCCAGTCAGGATAACGAACACCCCACCTGGCCGTCATTTGTCAATAGGCTGGGCGGGAAGTAGTTAAATTCGGTACCATTGTAAACCGAAAATTCATCCGCATTTTAATTCAGAACTAAACGAACCGCACATGTCTAATTGCAATAAAAAGTACTCTGTGGTAGGATTATTCAAGACCCAGGGCACCCTTGGTACACTGAAAAGAGAAAAGATGCAGCGTGTATACAGTACAGCAAATGGTTCACTTGGCCACATTGCACTCAACAGTAGGCATTGTTTAAAGGGGATTTTTTTTTTTTGTTGAAGTCCCGTGGTGTAGTGAAACACACTCCCAAAAACTTTACAATCGGTGCAAAGAAAAAGTATGCACATAAAAGTGAGAACACAAAAAAGTGCACAAGGTGTACACATGGTCCTCCTCTGAAGAGAAAGGAACTTTGCCCTGATCCCCAGGGCACAAGGTTCCTGACAGGGACTAGGGTACTCACTGTTCCACCGGGTTGAAACCAGGCGGACCCCTTTCTTTGGGAGGCCTGTCAAAACAGGCCAACCCCAAGTACTAGTTGGGGCTCCCCTGAAGGGAGACCCCATGGGAGGGGGAGAACCTGACCAGAAGGCCACGTACCCTCCCACCAAGACTTTTTAGGGCAGGCCCGAGTACTTACACTCTAATAATCGGGGAGTGAGAAAGTGCATATGCGCTGTGCATAAAGTGCAGTGACAAACACACATAAAAAGGGGAAAGGGGAAGTGGATAAGTGCATGTGCCATAGTGAAATACCATTTCAGGCCCTTCGGTCAGGTATAAAAAAATTCCTCTGGTCCTAGCCAAAAGGCCCAGGCCCAGGCCCAGGCCCAGGCCCAGGCCCTAAAGGCATGTGTGAAAAACAGTGGCCATAGTGACAAAAACATAAGGTGAGCTCCCCCACCATGGGAATTACGGCACCCCTGGACTCAGGGGCACATATACCACAGGCTTCTTTCACAGCCTGGCCCCCAGCTAGACCAGTGCAGCGTCATCCCTACCAGAAAGGCATCAGAACTTAGAGAGCTTAGGGAGAGCCTTGCCTACAACCAGGAACAAGTCTGGTGCACCAGGCCAGATTCAACCGAGATTCAAAAAGGCCATCCCACCACCCCCACCGTTCCCACCTAATTACATCAGTAATTACTAACTGACTCCCCATTCGGCAAAAGGGAGTCAGGATTCTATACCAACAACTGATAAGAACGGATACTACACTTGATCTTAGCCAAAAGACAGAGAAGGGGCATTGTTTAAAGGGGAATGATTAACTAGAACCTGGGGCTACTTACCATATACAATGCACACACCTAAGACAGTCCTTGTATCCACAAATATGCCTTAATTACTGTCCCACAAGTTAGAGTTTCACAGACAAGCTACAAGACAAAGAATAACTTTTTTTTTCAATTAAACTCTTTCATACCATATGCTTTTCTGCACACGTAGTATAGAAAAAGAGCTAACATTAAGCCTAAGTTTAATATAAACTAAAAAAAAAGTTGAGGTTCATTTAGAAACCAGCAACTGGTGTGACAATGAACATTTTGGTTGGCAATACGTAATGTGCATAAAAACTTTTGAAGTACGTCAGTCTGAACTATGTAGTATCAAGCACAGTTTACATTGAAGCTGCCTAGAATATGTAAGGTATTGTACAACTATAGGTGTGCGCAGTCTATAGCATTAGGCGCAGGGGTGTCAAACTGGCGGCCCTCCAACTGTTGCAGAACTACAAGTCCCAACATGCCTCTGCCTGTGGGAGTCAAGCTTGTAACTGTTAGTCTTGCAATGCCTCATGGGACTTGTAGTTCCGCAACAGCTGGAGGGCCACCAGTTTGACACCGGTGCATTAGGGTGTGCACCCTAAAGCTCAAACCCACACGCCTTTCTCTGCAGCCTCAGCTGCATGGGACAGTGAATGAATGGGAAGTGCTCTGTGCTGAGCGGCTTCCTGTTCATTCAAAAACACAGTTTATTATGCTTCAGTTATGAATGGACACAGTGAGTAAGAGTTTACTGTGTTCATTTAGAAAAAGAAGGGGCCTGTAAATGACATATTTACTAGCCCCTTCCCCCACTCTCTATTCTGGCAGCGCAACATAGGGGGAAGCCCAGGCAATAGGGGGAAGCGGCAACACACGCAGTGATTAGGGTGTGCCCAGGCACACCTGGCACACCCCCTGCGCACGCCTATGTGTACAACTTATAGAGTTATGTGTAAAGTCAGGAGTGTGTTTTGTGGAGCACAGGGATCAGGAGTTTGTGTGGAATATGCACTGTGCAGAGTGGTAAGCATAATGCCCACATTGTTGATTAGTGAAGACGTGCCCCCATACATTGATGGTGAGTGGAAACATCTCCTGCTTGCTAACCGGGTGTAATGAGATCCAGGGCACTGACAAGTAAATCCGAGGTCTGTGCTAGGGTCCGTTATATGGTAGTTTAAATGCAATAGCGCTTAGAAATGTTTTCTTTAAATTATATTTTCCTTTCTTGGCAAGCCCAGCAAATTTAGAATATTCATAAATCTAGGGATTTTTAGTTCCTCTTTGCAACTTCTTTTGCATAAAAATTGCATTACTAACATAAAGTATTCTCTATCATTAACTATAAATGCTTCAAGAATGAGCATACCATAGAAAATATCTTTATATTTCTCACATCATATTTTTCTTTTATATTATTTAAAAAATAATATGACTCCAGGTATGCTTATATCATGTAATTAATTACTATAAATGTGTTGATCATTAGATACTGATAATTGCTTTATGCTTGAATTCTCTTTACATAATTAAATCAAATGGGGTTCATTTCCTAAAGAATAAATGCAGTACAATTTGCAATGTGAATATTGACTTTGTAATGTGAATGCTCCCTGGCCTCAGTAATTAAGATAAAAATGTGTTCACTTTATTCAACCAGCTACATACTAGCAAAAATCCTGTTATTGCTCATACACAATGTATTTTAAAGTGAAGTTCACAAGCTCTGATAAAAGTCCATGCAGATAGTGTCGTGCTTGGGATATGAGAATAGTGTGCAGTGCACCAAGCACTCGATAATGCCTGCATGAGAAAACATGCATATGGGGGAGACTTACTAAAACTGGAGAGTGCAAAATCGGGTGCAGCACTGCATAGAAACCAATCAGCTTTCATTTTTTTTTTTTTTTTTTTTGTCAAAGCTTAATTGAACAAGCTAAAATTAGAAGCTGATTGGCTACCATGCACAACTGCACCAGATTTTATACTCTCCAGCTTTAGTAAGTCAACCCCTGTGGATATGAGAATAGTGTGCAGTGCACCAAGCACTCGATAATGCCTGCATGAGAAAACATGCATATGGGGGA
>BLSH010095774.1:19830-31498 GCA_018402905.1 Glandirana rugosa
GTCGCCTCAAAGGGAGGAATATGTCCACAGGGGTCACCTCACGGAGGAATGTGTCCACAGGGGTCGTCTCACAGGTAGGAATGTAACCAGAGGAGTCGTCTCAGGGAGGAATGTGTCCGCAGGGGTCGTCTCACGGAGGAATGTTTCCACAGGGGTCGTCTAAGAGAGCAATGTGTCCGTAGGGGTCGTCTAAGGGAGGAATGTGTCCACAGGGGTCGTCTAAGGAAGGAATATGTCCACAGGGGTCATCTCAAGGGGGAATGTGTCCACAGGGGTCGTCTCAGGGAGGAATGTGTACACAGGGGTCATCTCAAGGAGGAATGTGTCCACAGGGGTCGTCTCTGGGGACACCTGTGTAAGGAGGCACTCCACTGGGGACACCTGTATAAGGAGGGAAACTCCGCTGGGGACGCCTGTGTAAGGAGGGCCACTCTACTGGGGACACCTATGTAAGGGGGGACTCTGCTGGTAACACCTCTGTAAGAAGGGACTCTGCTGGGGACGCCTGTGTAAGGAGGGACTCTGCTGGGGAGGGACTCCTGGGAAATTGGGGACACATGTGTAAGGAGGGACTCTACTGGGGACACCTGTGTAAGGAGGCACTCTGCTGGGGACACCTGTGTAAGGAGGAACTCTACTGGGGACACCTGTGTAAGGAGGGACTCTGCTGGGGACACCTGTGTAAGGAGGGACTCTGCTGGGGACACCTGTGTAAGGAGGAACTCTACTGGGGACACCTGTGTAAGGATGGACACTCTGCTGAGGACAGATGTGTAAGGAGAGACTCTGCTGGGGACACCTTAGTAAGGTGGGCGTCCGCTGGGGATGCCTGTGTAAGGAGGGACTCTGCTGGGGACACCTGTGTAAGCAGGAACTCTACTGGGGACACCTGTGTAAGGAGGGACTCTGCTGGGGACACCTGTGTAAGGAGGAACTCTACTGGGGACACCTGTGTAAGGAGGAACTCTACTGGGGACACCTGTGTAAGGGGGAACTCTGCTGGGGACACCTTAGAAAGGTGGGCGTCCGCTGGGGATGCCTGTGTAAGGAGGGTGTCTGTTGGGGACACCTGTGTAAGGTGGGACTCTGCTGGGGACACCTATGTAAGGAGTGACTCTGCTGGGGACACCTGTGTAAGGAGGGAATCTGCTGCGGACACCTGTTTAAGAAGGGACTCTACTGGGGACGCCTGTGTAAGGAGGCACTCTGCTGCGGACGCTTGTGTAAGGAGGCACTCCGCTGGGCACACCTGTGTAAGGATGGACACTCCGCTGGGGACGCCTGTGTAAAGAGGGACACTCTGCTGGGAACACCTGGGAAAGGAAGGACTCTGCTGGGTACATCTATGTAAGGAGGGACTCCGCTGGAGACTCCTTTGTAAGTAGGGACACTCTGCTGGGGACACCTGTGTAATGAGGGACTCTGCTGGGGTCACCTGTGTAAGGAAGGACTCTACTGGGGACACCTGTGCAAGGAGGGACTCTGCTGGGGACACCTGTGTAAGGAGGAACTCTACTGGGGACACATGTGTAAGGAGGGACTCTGCTGGGGACACCTGTGTAAGGGGGAACTCTAATGGGGACACCTGTGTAAGGAGGAACTCTACTGGGGACACCTGTGTAAAGAGGGAATCTGCTGGGGATGCCTGTGTAAGGAGGCACTCCACTGGGGACACCTGTATAAGGAGGGACACTCCGCTGGGGACGCCTGTGTAAGGAGGGACACTCTACTGGGGACACCTATGTAAGGGGGGACTCTGCTGGTAACACCTCTGTAAGGAGGGACTCTGCTGGGGACGCCTGTGTAAGGAGGGACTCCACTGGGGACTCCTGGGTAAAGGGGGGCACGTGTGTAAGGAGGGACTCTGCTGGAGACACCTGTGTAAGGAGGGAATCTGCTGGGGACACCTGTGTAAGGAGGGAATCTGGTGGGGATGCCTGTGTAAGGAGGGACTCTACTGGGGACGCCTGTGTAAGGAGGGAATCTGCTGGGCACACCTGTGTAAGGAGGGACTCTACTGGGGACGCCTGTGTAAGGAGGGAATCTGATGGGGACGCCTGTGTAAGGAGGGAATCTGCTAGGGACACCTTTGTAAGTAGACACTCTGCTGGGGAAGCCTGTGTAAGGAGGGACTCTGGTGAGGAGACCAATGTAAGGAGGCACTCCGCTGGGGACACCTGTACAAGGAGGGACACTAATGGGAAAACCTGTGTATGGAGGAATCTGCTGGGGACGCCTGTATAAGGAGTAATTCTGCTGGGGACGCCTGTGTAAGGAGGGACTCTGATGGGAACGCCTGTGTAAGGAAGCACTCTCCTGGGGAACACCTGTGTAAGGAGGGACTCTGCTGGGGACACCTGTGTAAGGAATGACTCTGCTGGGGACACCTCTGTAAGGTGGGACTCTGCTGGGGACACCTGTGTAAGGTGGGCCTCTGCTGGGGATGCCTGTGTAAGGAGGGCCAATGCTGGGGACACCTGTGTAAGGTGGGACTCTGTTGGGGACACCTGTGTAAGGAGTGTCTCTGTTTGGGACACCTGTGTAAAGAGGGACTCTTCTGGGGAAACCTGTGTAAGGAGGGACTCTACTGGGGACACCAATGTAAGGATGGAAACTCTGCTGGGGACACCTGTGTAAGGAGGAACTCTACTGGGGACACCTGTGTAAGGAGGGAATCTGCTGGGGACGCCTGTGTAAGATGGGAATCTGCTGGGGACGCCTGTATAAGGAGAGAATCTGCTGGGGACTCCTTTGTAAGGAAGCACTCTGCTGGGGACACTTGTGTAAGGAGGGACTCTACTGGAGACAGCTGTGTAAGGAGGCACTCTGCTGGGTAACACCTGTGTGAGGAGGGACTCTACTGGGGTTGCCTGTGTAAGGAGGGACTAAGCTGAGGACACCAATATAAGGATGGACACTCTTCTGGGGACACCTGTGTAAGGAGGCACTCCGCTGGTGACGCCTGTGTAAGGAGGGATTCTGCTGAGGAGACCCATGTAAGGATGGACACTCTGCTGGGGACACCTGTATAAGAAGGGACACTTCGCTGGGGACAGCTGTGTAAGGAGGGACTCTGCTGGGTAGACCTGTGAAAGGTGGGACTCTGCTGATAACACCTCTGTAAGGAGGGACTCTGCTGGGGACTCCTGTGTAAAGGCGGACACCTGTGTAAGGAGGGACTCTGCTGGGGACACCTGTATAAGGAGGGACTCTGCTGGGGAACACCTGTGTAAGGAGGGACTCTGCTGGAGACAGCTGTGCAAGGATGCACTCTGCTGGGGAACACCTGTGTAAGGAGGGACTCTGCTGGGGAACACCTGTGTAAGGAGGGACTCTGCTGGGGACACCTCTGTAATGTGGGACTATGCTGGGGACACCTGTGTAAGGAATGACTCTGCTGGGGACACCTCTGTAAGGTGGGACTCTGCTGGGGACACCTGTGTAAGGTGGTCCTCTGCTGGGGACACCTTTGTAAGGAGTGTCTCTGTTTGGGACACCTGTGTAAGGAGGGACTCTACTGGGGACACCTGTGTAAAGAGGGACTCTGCTGAGGAAACCTGTGTAAGGAGGGACTCTACTGGGGACACCAATGTAAGGATGGACACTCTGCTGGGGACACCTGTGTAAGGAGGGACTCTACTGGGGACACCTGTGTAAGGAGGGACTCTACTGGGGACACCTGTGTAAGGAGGAACTCTACTGGGGACACCTGTGTAAGGAGGGAATCTGCTGGGGACTCCTGTGTAAGGAGAGAATCTGCTGGGGACGCCTTTGTAAGGAGGCACTCTGCTGGGCACGCCTGTGTAAGGATGGACACTCTGCTGGGGACACCTGTATGAGAAGGGACACTTCGCTGGGGACAGCTGTGTAAGTTGGGACACTCTGCTGGGGAGACCTGTGAAAAGTGGGACTCTGCTGATAACACCTCTGTAAGGAGGGACTCTGCTGGGGACACCTGTGTAAGGAGGAACTGTACTGGGGACACCTGTGTAAGCAGGAACTCTACTGGGGACACCTGTGTAAGGAGGGACTCGGCTGGGGACACCTGTGTAAGGAGGAACTCTACTGGGGACACCTGTGTAAGGAGGGACTCGGCTGGGTACACCTGTGTAAGGAGGGACTCGGCTGGGTACACCTGTGTAAGGAGGAAGGACTGTGCTGGGGACACCTGTCTAAGCAGGGACTCTACTGGGGACACCAATGTAAGGATGGACACTCTTCTGGGGACACCTGTGTAAGGAGGGACTCTACTGGGGACACCTGTGTAAGGAGGGACTCTGCTGGGGACACCTGTGTAAAGGGGAACTCTGCTGGGGACACCTGTGTAAGGTGGGCCTCCGCTGGGGATGCCTGTGTAAGGAGGGACACTCCGCTGGTGACACCTGTGTAAGGAGGAACTCTAATGGGGACACCTGTGTAAGGAGGAACTCTAAAGGGGACACCTGTGTAAGGAAGAAATCTGCTGGGGACGCCTGTGTAAGGAAGGAATCTGCTGGGGATGCCTGTGTAACAAGAGAATCTGCTGGGGACACCTTTGTAAGGAGGCACTCTGCTGGGGACGCCTGTGTAAGGAGGGACTCTGCTGAGGAGACCAATGTAAGGATGGACACTCTGCTAGGGACACCTGTGTAAGGAGGGACACTCTACTGGGGACACCTATGTAAGGGGGGACTCTGCTGGTAACACCTCTGTAAGGAGGGACTCTGCTGGGGACGCCTGTGTAAGGAGGGACTCCGCTGGGGATTTCTTGGTAAAGGGGGACACGTGTGTAAGGAGGGACTCTGCTGGGGACACCTGTGTAAGGAGGGAACCTGCTGGGGACGCCTGTGTAAGGAGGGAATATGGTGCGGATGTCTGTGTAACGAGAGAATCTGCTAGGGACACCTTTGTAAGTAGACACTCTGCTGGGGACGCCTGTGTAAGAAGGCACTCCGCTGGGGACACCTGTATAAGGAGGGACACCAATGGGGACACCTGTGTATGGAGGATTCTGCTGGGGACGAATGTGTAAGGAGGGACTCTGATGGGGACACCTGTGTATGGAGGATTCTGCTGGGGACGAATGTGTAAGGAGGCACTCTCCTGGGGAACACCTGTGTAAGGAGGGACTCTGCTAGGGACACCTGTGTAAGGAATGACTTTGCTGGGGACACCTCTGTAAGGTGGGACTCTGCTGGGGATGCCTGTGTAAGCAGGGACTTTGCTGGGGACTCCTGTGTAAAGGCAGACTCCTGTGTAAAGGCGGACACCTGTGTAAGGAGGGACTCTGCTGGGGACACCTGTGTAAGGAGGGACTCTGCTGGAGACACCTGTTTAAGGATGCACTCTGCTGGGGAACACCTGTGTGAGGAGGGACTCTACTGGGGATGCCCATGTATGGAGGGACTAAGCTGAGGACACCAATATAAGGATGAACACTCTGCTGGGGACACCTGTATAAGGAGGCACTCTGCTGGGGAACACCTGTGTAAGGAGGGACTCTGCTGGGGACACCTGTGTAAGGAGGGACTCTGCTGGGGATGCCTGTGTAAGGAGGCACTCTGCTGGGGAACACCTGTGTAAGGAGGCACTCTGCTGGGTACACCTGTGTAAGGAGGGACTCTGCTGGGGATGCCTGTGTAAGGAGGGACTCTGCTGGGGACACCTGTGTCAGGAGGAACTCTACTGGGGACACCTGTGTAAGGAGGAACTCTACTGGGGACACCTGTGTAAGGAAGAAATCTGCTGGGGACGCCTGTGTAAGGAGGGAATCTGCTGGGAACGCCTGTGTAAATAGGGAATCTGCTGGGCACACCTGTGTAAGGAGGGACTCTACTGGGGACGCCTGTGTAAGGAGGGAATCTGCTGGGGACACCTTTGTAAGTAGACACTCTGCTGGGGACGCCTGTGTAAGGAGGGACACTAATGGGGACACCTGTGTAAGGAGGAACTCTCCAGGGGAACACCTGTGTAAGGAGGGACTCTGCTGGGGACACCTGTGTAAGGAATGACTCTGCTGGGGACACCTCTGTAAGGTGGGACTCTTCTGGGGACACTTGTGTAAGGTGGGCCTCTGCTGGGGATGCCTGTGTAAGGAGGGCCAATGCTGGGGACACTTGTGTAAGGAGTGTCTCTGTTTGGGACACCTGTGTAAGGAGGGAATCTGCTGTGGACACCAATGTAAGGATGGACACTCTACTGGGGACACCTGTGTAAGGAGGGAATCTGCTGGGGACGCCTGTGTAAGGAGGAACTCCGCTGAGGACACCAATGTAAGGATGGGCACTCTGCTGGGGACACCTGTGTAAGGAGGGACTTTCCTGGGGACGCCAGTGTAAAAAGGGACTCCGCTGAGGACACCAATGTAAGGATGGGCACTCTGCTGGGGACACCTGTGTAAGGAGGGACTCTACTGGGGACACCTGTGTAAGGAGGGACTCTGCTGGGGACGCCTGTGTAAGGAGGGACTCTACTGGGGACCCCTGTGTAAGGAGGCTCTCTGCTTGCAACACCTGTGTAAGGAGGGACTCCGCTGAGGACACCTGTGTAAGGAGGGACTCTGCTGGGAACGGCTGTGTAAGGAGGCTCTCTGCTTGCGAACACCTGTGTAAGGAGGGACTCTGCTGGGGACACCTGTGCAAGGAGGGACTCCACTGAGGACACCTGTGTAAAGAGGAACTCTGCTGGGGAACACCTGTGTAAGGAGGGACTCTGCTGTGGACGCCTGTGTAAGGAGGGACTCCGCTGAGGACACCTGTGTAAGGAGGGACTCCGCTGAGGACAATTGTGTAAGGAGGGACTCTGCTGGGAACAGCTGTGTAAGGAGGCTCTCTGCTTGCGAACACCTGTGTAAGGAGGGACTCTGCTGGGCACGCCTGTGTAAGGAGGGAATCTGCTGGGGACACCTGTGTAAAGAGGGACTCTGCTGGGAACAGCTGTGTAAGGAGGCTCTCTGCTTGCGAACACCTGTGTAAGGAGGGACTCTGCTGGGGACACCTGTGTAAGGAGGGACTCCGCTGGGGACTCCTGTGTAAGGAGGGAATCTGCTGGGGACACCTGTGTAAGGAAGGACTCTACTGGGGACGCCTGTGTAAGGAGGGACTCTGCTGGGGACACTTGTGTAAGGAGGGACTCTACTAGGGACGCCTGTGTAAGGAGGGACTCTACTGGAGACACCTGTGTAAGGAGGAACTCTACTGGGTCACCTGTGTAAGGAGGGACTCTGCTGGGGACGGCTTTGTAAGGAGGGACTCCGCTGAGGACACCAATATAAGGATGGACACTCTGCTGGGGACACCTGTGTAAGAAAGGACTCTACTGGGGACACCTGTGTTAAGGTGGGACTCTACTGGGGACGCCTGTGTAAGGAGGGACTCTGCTGGGGACACCTGTGTAAGGAGGGACTCTGCTGGGAACAGCTGTGTAAGGAGGGACTCTGCTGGGGATGCCTGTGTAAGGAGGGACTCTACTGGGGACGCCTGTGTAAGGAGGGACTCCGCTGAGGACACCAATGTAAGGATGGACACTCGGCTGGGGACACCTGTGTAAGAAGGGACTCTACTGGGGACACCTGTGTTAAGGTGGGACTCTACTGGGGACGCCTGTGTAAGGAGGGACTCTGCTGGGGACACCTGTGTAGGGAGGGACTCTGCTGGGAACAGCTGTGTAAGGAGGGACTCTGCTGGGGATGCTTGTGTAAGGAGGGACTCTACTGGGGAGGCCTGTGTAAGGAGGGACTCTGCTGGGGACGAATGTGTAAAGAGGGACTCTGCTGGGAACACCTGTGTAAGGAGGGACTCTGCTGGGGACGTCTTTGTAAGGAGGGACTCTACTGGGGACACCTGTGTAAGGAGGAAATCTGCTGGGGACACCTGCGTAAGGAGGGACTCTGCTGGGAACGGCTGTGTAAGGAGGGAATCTGCTGGTGACCCCTGTGTAAGGAGGGACTCTGCTGGGAACGGCTGTGTAAGGAGGGACTCTGCTGGGGACACCTGTGTAAGGAGGGACTCTGCTGGGGACACCTGTGTAAAGAGTGACTCTGCTCTGGACACCTGTGTAAGGAGGCTCTCTGCTTGCGAACACCTGTGTAAGGAGGGACTCTGCTGGAGACGCCTGTGTAAGGAGGGACTCTACTGGGGACGCCTGTGTAAGGAGGGACTCCGCTGAGGACACCTGTGTAAGGAGGGACTCTGCTGGGAACGGCTGTGTAAGGAGGCTCTCTGCTTGCGAACACCTGTGTAAGGAGGGACTCTGCTGTGGACGCCTGTGTAAGGAGGGACTCCGCTGAGGACACCTGTGTAAGGAGGGAGTCTGCTGGGAACAGCTGTGTAAGGAGGCTCTCTGCTTGCGAACACCTGTGTAAGGAGGGACTCTGCTGGGGACACCTGTGTAAGGAGGGACTCTGCTGGGGACGCCTGTGTAAGGAGGGAATCTGCTGGGGACACCGGTGTAAGGAGGCTCTCTGCTTGCGAACACCTGTGTAAGGAGGGACTCTGCTGGGGACACCTGTGTAAGGAGGGAATCTGCTGGGGACACCTGTGTAAGGAGGGACTCTACTGGGGACCCCTGTGTAAGGAGGCTCTCTGCTTGCAACACCTGTGTAAGGAGGGACTCTGCTGGGGACACCTGTGTAAGGAGGGACTCTGCTGGGGACGCCTGTGTAAGGAGGGACTCTACTAGGGACACCTGTGTAAGGAGGGACTCTACTGGGGACACCTGTGTAAGGAGGGAATCTGCTGGTGATACCTGTGTAAAGAGGGACTCTGCTGCGGACGCCTGTGAAAGGAGGAAATCTGCTGGGGACACCTGTGTAAGGAGGGACTCTACTGGGAACGGCTGTGTAAGGAGTGACTCCACTGAGGACACCAATGTAAGGATGGACACTCTGCTGGGGACACCTGTGTAAGGAGGGACTCTAATGGAGACACCTGTGTAAGGAGGGACTCTGCTGGGGATACCTGTGTCAGGAGGGACTCTGCTGGGGACGCCTGTGTAAGGAGGGACTCTGCTGGGGACGCCAGTGTAAAAAGGGACTCCGCTGAGGACACCAATGTAAGGGTGGGCACTCTGCTGGGGACACCTGTGTAAGGATGGACTCTGCTGGGGACGCCTGTGTAAGGAGGAACTCCGCTGAGAACACCAATGTAAGGATGGACACTCTGCTGGGGACACTTGTGTAAGGAGGGACTCTACCGGGGACACATGTGTAAGGAGGGACTCTGCTGAGGACACCAATGTAAGGAGGGACTCTGCTGGGAATGCCTGTGTAAGGAGGGACTCTACTTGGGCACCTGTGTAAGGAGGGACTCTGCTGGGGACGGCTTTGTAAGGAGGGACTCCGCTGAGGTTACCAATGTAAGGATGGGCACTCTGATGGGGACACCTGTGTAAGGAGGGACTCTGCTGGGGACGCCTGTGTAAGGAGGAACTCCGCTGAGGACACCAATGTAAGGATGGGCACTCTGCTGGGGACACCTGTGTAAGGAGGGACTTTCCTGGGGACGCCAGTGTAAAAAGGGACTCCGCTGAGGACACCAATGTAAGGATGGGCACTCTGCTGGGGACACCTGTGTAAGGAGGGACTCTACTGGGGACACCTGTGTAAGGAGGGACTCTGCTGGGGACGCCTGTGTAAGGAGGGACTCCGCTGAGGACACCAATGTAAGGATGGACACTCTGCTGGGGACACCTGTGTAAGAAGGGACTCTACTGGGGACACATGTGTAAGGAGGGACTCCGCTGAGGACACCAATGTAAGGCGGGACTCTGCTGGAGACGCCTCAGTAAGGAGGGACTCCGCTGAGGACACCAATGTAAGGAGGGACTCTGCTGGGGACACCTGTGTTAAGGTCAGACTCTGCTGGGGACACCTGTGTAAGGAGGGAATCTGCTGGGGACGCCTGTTTAAGGAGGGACTCTGCTGGGAACACCAGTGTAAGAAGGACTCTGCTGGGGACAACTGTGTAAGGAAGAACTATACTGGGGACACCTGTGTAAGAAGGGACTCTACTGGGGACAACTGTGTAAGGAAGAACTATACTGGGGACACCTGTGTAAGAAGGGACTCTGCTGGGGACAACTGTGTAAGGAAGAACTATACTGGGGACAGCTGTGTAAGCAGGGAATCTACTGGGGACGCCAGTGTAAGGAGGGAATCTACTGGGGATGCCTGTGGAAGGAGGAATCTGCTGGGCACACCTTTGTAAGGAGGGACTCTACTGGGGACGCCTGTGTAAGGAGGGACTCTGCTGGGGACGCCTGTGTAAGTAGGGACTCTGCTGGGGACGCCTGTGTAAGGAGGGACTCTGCTGGGGACGCCTGTGTAAGGAGGGACTCCGCTGGGGACACCTGTGTAAAGAGGAACTCTGCTGGGGACACCTGTGTAAAGAGGGACTCCGCTGAGGACACCTGTGTAAAGAGGGACTCCGGTGAGGACACCTGTGTAAGGAGGGACACTACTGGGCACACCTGTGTAAGGAGGAAATCTGTTGGGGGCGCCTGTGTAAGGAGGGAATCTGCTGGTGACCCCTGTGCAAGGAGGGACTCCACTGAGGACACCGGTGTAAGGAGGGACTCTGCTGGGAACAGCTGTGTAAGGAGGGACTCTGCTGGGGACGCCTGTGTAAGGAGGGACTCCGCTGAGGACACCTGTGTAAAGAGGAACTCTGCTGGGGACACCTGTGTAAGGAGGGACTCCGCTGAGGACACCTGTGTGAGGAGGGACTCTGCTGGGGATGCCTGTGTAAGGAGGGACTCTACTGGGGACACCTGCGTAAGGAGGGACTCTACTGGGGACGCCTGTGTAAAGAGGGACTCTGCTGGGGACACCTGTGTAAGGAGGGACTCTGCTGGGGACACCTGTGTAAGGAGGGACTCTACTGGTGACGCCTGTGTAAAGAGGGACTCTACTGGGGACGCCTGTGTAAGGAGGGAATCTGCTGGTGATACCTGCGTAAAGAGGGACTCTGCTGCGGACGCGTGTGAAAGGAGGAAATCTGCTGGGGATGCCTGTGTAAGGAGGGACTCCACTGTGGACAACAATGTAAGGAAGGACACTCTACTGGGGACACCTGTGTAAAGAGGGACTCTGCTGGGGACGCCTGTGAAAGGAGGAAATCTGCTGGGGACGCCTGTGAAAGGAGGAAATCTGCTGGGGATGCCTGTGTAAGGAGGGACTCCACTGTGGACAACAATGTAAGGAAGGACACTCTGCTGGGGACACCTGTGTAAGGAGGGACTCTGCTGGGAACACCTGTGTAAGGAGGGACTCTAATGGAGACACCTGTGTAAGGAGGGACTCTGCTGGGGACACCTGTGTAAGGAGGGACTCTGCTGGGGACGCCTGTGTAAGGAGGGACTCTACTGGGGACGCCTGTGTAAGGAGGGACTCTACTGGGGACACCTGTGTAAGGAAGGAATCTGCTGGGGACGCCTGTGTAAGGAGGGACTCTGCTGGGGACGCCTGTGTAAGGAGGGACTCTGCTGGGGACGCCTGTGTAAGGAGGGGCTCTGCTGGGGACACCTGTGTAAGGAGGGACTCTGCTGGGGACACCTGTGTATGAGGGACTCTACTGGGGACGCCTGTGTAAGGAGGGACTCTGCTGGGGACTCCTGTGTAAAGAGTGACTCTGCTCTGGACACCTGTGTAAGGAGGGACTCTACTGGGGACGCCTGTGTAAGGAGGGACTCT
>BLSH010095882.1:21617-35327 GCA_018402905.1 Glandirana rugosa
CTAGTGGCAATATTTTAGTAGAGTATGACCATATCCCTCTCCAAGGACGGCGACCACACTCCCTATCTAATCGACAGTCCTTTCTTGGCACCGAGGTTCCTGACACACACCCGCGTGCATCGTACACGCACGCGAACACGCGCACACGCGCGTACACACGCGCACGCACGTGCACACGTGGCCATAACCGCGGTTTGCCGGATAAATTCGGTCGTCGTGAGACGTCGTTCACGACAGGACAGATGTCGCATAGGCACAAGGACTCACTGGACAAACTAGACTGAAGGACAAAGGACACTGGGCCGAACAAATGAAGAGTAGTGGAAGACGGACGTGGCTCGGGACGAACACTGGGGCTGATGAGGGACGGACGACGAGACATGGAGCGACGGGCGGAGGACTGTTGGGCCGAACACTGGGGTTGATGAGAAACGGACGAGGGAACCAGGAAACAGGAAGTCAGATCAAACAGGTCACTCAGGAACACGGATACGCTGTAGACAGGACAGCACTTGCTGCAGAGTGCTGCTGGCTTAAATAGGCCGTTTGGCGCCAATACCGGTGCACACGTGCACGCACGCGCACACATGCGCGCACACGCGCACAAGCGCACGCACATGCTACGTGCGCCCACACACAGTCCTTGGAGCCACGGTTCTTTCCTGACAGCTAATCTATCCCTCACACCAGCGGCAGGAACCTCTCCCTATACCAGTATGAGATGATTTTATAACGGTGATCTGTCCCTCACACCAGCAGCAGGAACCTCTCCCTATACCAGTATGAGATGATTTTATAATGCTAATCCGTCCCTCACACCAGCAGCAGGAACCTCTCCCTATACCAATATGAGATGATTTTATAACGCTAATCTGTCCCTCACACCAGCAGCAGGAACCTCTCCCTATAACATTATGAGATTATTTTATAATGCTAATCTGTCCCTCACACCAGCAGCAGGAACCTCTCCCTATACCAGTATGAGATGATTTTATAATGCTAATCTGTCCCTCACACCAGCAGCAGGAACCTCTCCCTATAACAATATGAGATGATTTTATAATGCTAATCCATCCCTCACACCAGCAGCAGGAACCTCTCCCTATACCAGTATGAGATGATTTTATAACGCTAATCTGTCCCTCACACCAGCAGCAGGAACCTCTCCCTATACTAGTATGAGATGATTTTTTAACGCTAATCTATCCCTTACACCAGCTTCATGAACCTCTCCCTATACCAGTATGAGATGATTTTATAACGCTAATCTATCCCTCACACCAGCGGCAGGAACCTCTCCCTATACCAGTATGAGATGATTTTATAACGCTAATCTAGCCCTTACACCAGCGGCAGGAACCTCTCCCTATACCAGTATGAGATGATTTTATAACACTAATCTATCCCTCACACCAGCGGCAGGAACCTCTCCCTATACTAGTATGAGATGATTTTATAACCCTAAACTGTCCCTCACACCAGTGGCAGGATCCTCTCCCTTTACCAGTATGAGATGATTTTATAACGGTAATCTGTCCCTCACAGCGGCGACAGGAACCTCTCCCTATGCCACTATGAGATGATTTTATAACGGTAATCTGTCCCTCACAGCGGCTGCAGCATCCTCTCCCTACACTAGCCTGAGAGCATGTGACATGCAGCACTACGTGACTCCAGCTCATATCGAGGCTGGGTCACATGATACACTGGCCAATCACAGCCATGCCATTAGTAGCAAACAAGTGAAACACTTGTTGATTGGCTGCCCTGCAGCTATTCAAAAGGCGCGAAAAAATACCCAAACCCCGAACCCAAACCAGGACTTTTTTTTCAAATGTCCGGGTTCTGGACATGGACACAGAAGCTATGGACTGTTTATGTTGCTTATGCTGATGAAAAGTGGTTTTGATTTGCCTGTTTTTGAAAATAATGACAGTTTTTTTTTTACAACGTCAGCTGGCTGGTAGCCTCAGGCTCTCCCATATGACAGTGTGTGTATATAAATAGATAAATATATATATATATATATATATATTGTGATGTTATGCAAGGCGCCATAATGGACAGGCGATACTTGTCGCATGCGATCACTTTGAGGCGACTAGCGAGAGTCCAACCCGGGTTTTGCCAGCCACCAAGGCAGAGCTGGTTCTGGCCTGGACTTTCTGGTCCACTCAAACCCCTCTCCACCTGCATTCAATGACCAGGAAGAGATCAGCTCTGAGTGAGCTCTGTGTGCTAATTTGGACTTAAAAGAACAAGGTTTGCACAGTGCTTATGTTTTGTGGGTGTCAGGGACAGCCCCACACTGTATAGAGAGGAACCCGATTGTTTAGTTTAGCGCCGGGTAGCGAGATTTTGTTTTCTGTGTTTATGTGTTTTGATCTTGCGAACCTGTGGTAATAAACCTGGCAAGACGCCAGATTTTAAAGAAACTGACCTCCATGCTGAATATTTTTCTCTGAAAAGTGATCCCCATGAGCTAATCTCCCACACATGGCAGAGGACGCAGGCAACTTTCAAATATGGAGGAAATGTTGAAGGCCCTGCTGCAAGGCAATTCAGCTCAGCGGGAAACCAGCTGTCAGGTCGCAGGGGCCGCTGCAACTCAGCGAGAGGAGAGTCACCAGGCTATCGCAGCACAACATGCGGCTCAACAGGAGATGAACCAACAGTTTGAGCAGGCCCTGCTAGAGTTAGAAAAGGGGAACGCACATCCCGTGATAGTGGAACCAAAGTTGGTACGCGCTTCTTACCACATGCAGAAGATGACACCTGTGAATGACGTGGAGGCGTACCTCATGACCTTTGAAAGAATTGCTCTTCGCGAGGGATGGCCAAAAGAACAGTGGGCGGGACTGCTAGCACCATTCTTGACCGACAAACCCCAAAAAGACTATTTCGATCCGGAAACAGATAAGGTCCAGGACTATGAGACTCTAAAGACAGAGATACTCGCATGCCTGGGGATCACCATGGCAGTCCGGGCCCAACACGTGCATCAGTGGACCTACCACACCGACAAGCCATCCCGTTCGCAGATGTTCGACCTGGTTCATCTTACCAGGAAATGGCTCCAGCCAGAGACTTTGCCAGGTCCCCAGATTGTGGAGGGTGTGGTCATGGACCACTATCTAGGTGCGCTCCCTGCTGCCTTGAGGAATTGGGTCAGTCATGGGGACCCCAAAACCGCCAACCAACTAGTGGACCTCCTGGTGAGATGCACGGCTGCCAAGGATTTATTGCGCCCATCTGCTCTACGCCCCACTCCAATGTATCTAGAGGTGAAAGGTCGCCCGCCGGACCCGGTAAGAATGTTCCAGGGTTCAGGGGCATGGGGAAATTTGATAAGACTGACAAGGCTAAAGAGAATGGGGGCTCTAGATCTGGAGACTGGCCAAAGAAGCCTGGAAGGTCTTGGGGACCCTTGAGAGGACTGGGTATAGAACGTGTACAGTGCTACCGATGCCATGCATTGGGCCATATTGCTACCAATTGCCCCCTGAATGATGAACCCATGCAATGCAATTATACGTATGTGAATAGAACGACTTTCTCTTTTTGTACAGGTCACATATACAGCTTCGTGTTCAACTCACATGGAGAAGCAAATGTGTGTGATTGTTGTTGATGGAAGACCAGTCACTGCACTGCTTGACTCGGGTAGTGTGGTAACATTGGTAAAAAGCAACTGTGTAGATCCTGCAAGGTTACATCCTAGCACTGAGTCATTTGCATCCATGGGGACACTCGTGACTACCAGACGGCAGTGGTTGAAATTTGACACCCCTTGCGGCAGTGTGACTCATTCAGTGGGGGTGGTACCTTCACTACTTTATGATGCCCTAGTGGGCAGGGATTTTCCCTATTTTTGGAGGTTGTGGGAAGGCACAGGGAGTCTGGAGGGTAGAGCTCCCCCTGCTGCGGAAGCACAGGACCTCTCTCCAGGCCCGTTTACCCAAATGGAAGGGGAAACTGGTGGCAGGACAGAGGAGGGAGGAGACTCTTTTCCTTTTCCTGTACTGGCTAGGGAGGTGGTGGAGCTGGAAGATAGCTAACAGCAGGGGGCTAATGTCCCAGACAATGTTGCTGACCCTGATGGTGAAAGTGAACCGAATGTATTACCTGACTTAAAGGTTCGGAGAGAGGACTTATGTACAGAACAACCATGGGCTGTCACTCTCCTTAGAGCCAGAGAGAACGTGAAGGTGATGGATGGGGAACCTGTGGGCCTTAATTGGGGGGGTGTATTTTCCCTACATGACGCTTAAAAATAATTTCTTGTATCAGGTGGTGAAACGTGGGAAGGACAAAGTGGAAAAGCTAGTGGTTCCCAAACCCTTCCGCAGGATGGTGCTAGATCTGGCCCATGGGCATGTAATGGGGGGACATCTGGGTATGGAGAAAACCAGGGAGAGAATAACCCAGACATTCTTCTGGCCTGGGTTGTAAGCAGACATCAAAGAATACTGTGAGTCACCCCATTTTCGTAGTCCCCTGGTCCCACTTCCCATAATTGAAGTGCCATTTGAGCGAATTGGCATGGATCTAATGGGACCAGTAGTAAAATCTGCCCGGGGACACCAGCACATCCTGGTGATCCTGGACTATGCAACCCGCTATCCTGAGGCCATACCCTTGTGGAATACCTCCACTAAGACTATCGGCAAGGAACTGGTCCAGGTGTTTAGTCAGGTGGGGATCCCTAAAGAAGTCTTGATGGATCAGGGTACCCGTTTATGTCCAGAGTGAAGAGAATTGTGCAAGTTGTACAAAATCTCCCATCTCCGTACCTCTGTTTACCACCCCCAAACTGACAATCTGGTGGAAAGGTTTAACAAGACCCTCAAGAGTATGTTAAAAAAGGTGGTGCATAAAGATGGGCCAAATTGGGATTTTTTGCTACCGTACCTCATGTTTGCCATGCGAGAGGTTCCACAGGTGTCTACGGAGTATTCCCCCTTTTAACTCTTGTATGGTAGACATCCCAGGGGGCTTCTAGATGTCGCAAAAGAGACGTGGGAAGGAGAGGCCACCCCACATAGAAGCGTCATAGAGCACGTCTCCTTGATGCAGGATCGAATCGCAGCTGTCTTGCCCCTTGTACGAGAGCATATGGAGCAAGCTCAGGAAGGCCAGAGGAGGGTTTACAATCGGGGTGCCAAAACCTGAATTTTCAACCCCGGAGACAGAGTGCTGGTGCTAGTCCCCACGGTTGAAAGTAAATTTCTGGCAAAGTAGCAGGGTCCCTTTGAGATTGGGGAAAGATTAGGGGAAGTAAACTACAAAGTTTACCAGCCTGGGAAAAGGAAACCGGAGCAGATTTACCATGTCAATCTCCTAAAACAAAGAGTTTATTGGTAGTGCCCACTCCCCAAAAGGACAGGTTAACCCTGACCCCAGATGTCCCCATAACCGAGTCCTTGTCACTGACGCAACAAAAGGACGTTAAGGAATTTGTCAGTAAAAATAGAGATTTTTTTTCTATCCCCTACCCAGACTGACCACTGTACTACAATGGAAGGAGGGGTCCGTGTGAATGTAAACCCTACCGAATACCTGAGGCTAGACAAGAGGCGGTGGCAAGAGAAATAAAAACCATGTTGGAGTTAGACATGATAAAGGAGTCCTATAGCACCTGGTCGAGCCCTATAGTGCTGGTCCCAAAGGCCGATGGCACTATCCGGTTCTGTAACGAGTTCAGGAAGCTGAATGAGGTGTCTAAGTTTGACGCATACCCAATGCCGCGGGTTGACGAACTTGTGGTTAGGTTGGGAGGTGCCCAGTACATAACAACCCTAGACCTAACTAAGGGATACCGGCAGATCGCCCTAACGGAGTCAGCAAGGGAAAAGACAGCCTTTTATTCCCCCGAGGGGTCCTTCCAATACAAGCGAATGCTGTTTGGTCTGCATGGGGACCCTACATCCTACCTTCAAAACCTTGAGGCTGCATCGGCCCTATGAAGGGGCCTATCTGGATGATGCGGTCATCCACGGCCCAGATTGGGAATCACATCTGCCCCAGGTGCAGGCAGTGGTAGATTCACTGCGGGTAGCAGGTTTAACAGCCAACCCAAAAAAGTGTGCCATAGGTCTGGAGGAGGCCAAATACCTTGGGTATGTTATTGGTCTGGGTCTGATCAAGCCCCAGACCAATAAGATCGAGGCCATTCAAAAGTGGCTCCAACCGGTGAACAAAAAACAGGTTTGTGCCTTCCTGGGGATTACAGGGTATTACCGAGGCTTCATCCCCAATTTTGCCACCATTGCCGTCCCTCTGAACGATCTGATGAAGGGTAGAGGGTCAGGAATGGTTAAGTGGAATCCGGAAGCCGAGAAGGCCTTCCAGAAGTTGAAGCAAGCCCTTTGTGTACAGCCGGTGCTCATGATCCCAGTCTTCACAAAGGAGTTTGTTGCTCAAACCCACGCCTCTGAGGTGGGACTAGGTGCTGTTCTGTCCCAGATCAGAGATGGTGAGGAGCACCCGGTCGTCTACTTAAGCTGGAAGCTTAATAGGTATGAAAGGAATTAGCAGAGCATGATCCCCTCCCTTTGGAGGCTGGGCCACAGGGCAGTATTCCAACATGTTAACGACCCCAAACATACCCCCAAGATGACCACTGCCTTGCTAAAGAAGCTGAGGGTAAATGTGATGGACTGACCAAGCATGTCCCTAAAGCCTATTGAGCATCTGTGGGCGCATCCTCAAATGGAAGGTGGAGGAGCGCAAGGTCTCTAAAATCCACCAGCTCCGTGATGTCGTCATGGAGGAGTGAAAGAGGACACCAGTGGCACTTTTGTGAGATACTGTATATATACAGTATCTCACAAAAGTGAGTGCAACCCTCACAGTTTTGTAAATATTTTATTATATCTTTTCATGTGACAACACTGAAGAATGTAAATTAGTGAGTGTACAGCTTGTATAACAGTGTAAATTTGTTTTCCCCTCAAAATAACTCAACGCACAGCAATTAATGTCTAAACCACTGGCAACAAAAGTGAGTACACCACTAAGTGAAAATGTCAAAATTGGACCCAAAGTGTCAATATTTTGTGTGGCCACCATTATTTTCCCGCACTGCCTTAACCCACTTGGGCATGGAGTTCACCAGAGCTTCACAGGTTGCCACTGGAGTCATCTTTCCACTCCTCCATGACCACATCATGAAGCTGGTGGATGTTAGAGACCTTGCATTCCTCCACCATCCGTTTGAGGATACCCCACAAATGCTCAATAGGGTTTAGGTTTGGAGACATGCTTGGCCAGTCCATCACCTTTACCCTCAGCTTCTTATCAAGGCAGTGGTAATCTTGGAGCGGTGTTTGGGGTCATTATCAGTTTGGAATACTGCCCTGCGGCCCAGTCTTCCAGGGGAGGGGATCATGCTCTGCTTCAGTATGTCACAGTACATGTAGGCATTCATGGTTCCCTCAATGAACTGTAGCTCCCCAGTGCAGGCAGCACTCATTCAGCCCCAGACCATGACACTCCCACCACCATACTTAACTGTAGGCAAGACACACTTGTCTTTGTACTCCTCACCTGGTTGCCGCTACACACGCTTGACAACATCTGAACCAAGTTTATCTTGGTCTCATCAGACCACAGGACATGGTTCCAGTAATCCATGCTCTTAGTCTGCTTGTCTTCAGCAAACTGTTTACGGGTTTTCTTGTGCATCATCTTTAGAATAGGCTTCCTTCTGGGACAACAGCCATGCAGACCAATTTAATGCAGTGTGTGGTGTATAGTCTGAGCACTTACAGGCTGACCCCCACATCCCTTCAACCTCTGCAGCAATGCTGGCAGCACTCATACGTCTATTTCCCAAAAACAACCTCTGGATATGATGCTGAGCACGTGCACTCAACTTCTTTGGTCGACCATGGCGAGGCCTGTTCTGAGTGGAACCTGTCCCGTTAAACCGCTGTATGGTCTTGGCCACCGTGCTGCTGCTCAGTTGCAGGGTCTTGACAATCTTCTTATAGCCTAGGCCATCTTTATGTAGCACAACAATTCTTTTTTTCAGATGTTTAGAGAGTTCTTTGCCATGAGGTGCCATGTTGAACTTCCAGTGACCAGTATGAGAGAGTGAAAGCGATAACACCAAATTTAACACACCTGCTCCCCATTCACACCTGAGGTCTTGTAAAACTAATGAGTCACATGACATTGGGGGGGGGGGGAGTATGGCTAATTGGGCCCAATTTGGATATTTGCACTTAGGGGTGTACTCACTTTTGTTGCCAGCGGTTTCAACGTTAATGGCTGTGAGTTGAGTTATTTTGAGGGGACAGCAAATTTATACTGTTATACAAGCTGTACACGCACTACTTTACATTGTAGCAAAGTGTAATTTCTTCAGTGTTGTCACATGAAAATATATAATAAAATATATACAAAAATGTGAGGGGTGTATTCACTTATACTGTATATATATATATATACACCGTATATACACAGTATATATATATATATATATATATATATATATGACATATGCATGCATACATTTTACATCAGGTTCTAGCATCAATGCCATCCTGTTTTGGTATGCCAGGTGAATAGTTAAAGTTAATTTGAAAGTTGAGAATAAACAAGGACAGCTACTTTAAATATCTCTTTATTTTGATAGATAAATTGCATGTACCAAACGTTGTTCTTTTGAGGTCAATGAACAAAACTATTTGAAGTTGCCAGTTAGAAAAGTCAGACCTAATTAAGTAGATTAAGATGAGCAGTGACATTTCTCTATTCCCACATGGCAAGGAAATATTCATGAAACATTTTATATACAAGTAAATTCTAGTACATAAAATACAAGATGGTTAAAAAATAAATATTGTCCAGGAATTGATGATATCATCCAACTTTAAAATAATGAAAAAGTCATTATGAATGTTTGAACTCTTCAGTATGTGCCCAATTATGGAAATGGATAACATACTTTATAATTCCATAATTGCAAATAATAAATAAGTAATTAAGGTTCAATAACTCATTCATATTTAATAAGACATTAAAGAAACTATTGATCAGTGGTTCATAGACTTGTCCTCAAGTACCCTTTAAAAGTTTGGCATGTTTGAGGGATACTAATGGACAACCCAGGAAGCACTATTCTATAAACATATGTGTACTGTGTGTGTATATATATATATATATATATTTATATATATACAGTATCTCACACCTCACATTTTTGTAAATATTTTATTATCTCTTTTCATGTGACAACACTGAAGAAATGACACTTTGCTACAATGTAAAGTACTGAGTGTACAGCTTGTATAACAGTGTAAATTAGCTGTCCCCTCAAAATAACTCAACACACAGCCATTAATGTATAAACTGCTGACAACAAAAGTGAGTACACCCCTAAGTGAAAATGTCCAAATTAGGCCCAAAGTGTCATTATTTTGTGTGACCACCATTGTTTTCCAGCACTGCCTTAACACTCTTGGGCATGGAGTTCACCAGAGCTTCACAGATTGCCACTGGAGTCCTCTTTCACTCCTCCATGATGACATCATGGATCTGGTGGATGTTAGAGACCTTGCACTCCGCCACCTTCCATTTGAGGGTGCCCTACAGATGCTCAATAGGGTTTAGGGACATGCTTGGCCAGTCCATCACCTTTACCCTCAGCAAGGCAATGGTCATCTTGGAGGTGTGTTTGGGGTCATTATCATGTTGGAATACTGCCCTGCGGCCCAGTCTCCGAAGGGAGGGGATCATGCTCTGCTTCAGTATGTGACAGTACATGTTAGCATACATAGTTCCCTCAATGAACTGTAGCTCCTCAGTGCAGGCAGCACTCATGCAGCCCCAGATTATGACACTCCCACCACCATGCTTGACTTTAGACAAGACACACTTGTCTTTGTACTCCTCATCTGGTTGCCGCCACACACTCTTAACACCATCTGAACCAAATATGTTTATCTTGGTCTCATCAGACCACAGGACATGGTTTCAGTAATCCATGTCCTTGGTCTGCTTGTCTTCAGCAAACTGCGGGCTTTCTTGTGCATCATCTTTAGAAAAGGCTTTCTTCTGGGACGACAGCCATGCAGACAAATTTGATGCCGTGCGCGGCGTATGGTCTGAGCACTAAGAGGCTGACCCCCCACCCCTTCAACCTCTGCAGCAATTCTGGCAGCACTCATAAGTCTATTTCCCAAAAACAATCTCTGGATATGATGCTGAGCATGTGCACTCAACTTCTTTGGTCGACCATGGCGATGCCTGTTCTGAGTGGAACCTGTCCCGTTAAACCATTGTATGGTCTTGGCCACCATGCTGCAGCTCAGTTGCAGGGTCTTAGCAATCTTCTTATAGCCTAGGCCATCTTTATGTAGCACAACAGTTCTTAACTTGAGGTGCCACGTTGAACTTCTAGTGACCAGTATGCGAGAGTGCGAGCAATAACACCAATTTTAATACACCTGCTCCCCATTCACACCTGAGACCTTGTAATACTAACATGACACAGAGAAAATGGATAATTGGGCCCAATTTGGACATTTTTACTTAGGGGTGTACTCCTTACACACTTTTGTTACCAGCAGTTTAGACATTAATGAAAGTGTGTTGAGTTATTTTGAGGGGACAGCAAGTTTACACTGTTATACAAGCTGTGCACTCACTACTTTACATTGTAGCAGAAAAAATTTAATTATATATATATTGTGACATTATGAAAAGCGAGGTGATCAATGGACGTTATGTTTCAGCTCGCATTCATAAATTTGCAGGAAACTAAGGGGGAATCCGGTCTGGGTTTTACCAGCCATCTCGGTAGGGTTGGTTCTGGACCTGATTTTGCGATCCACTTGTGTCCACCACCAGGTGGTATAAAGCAGTGGTTCTCAACCCTCTCCTCAAGTACCCCCAACAGGCCATGTTTTGGGAATTTCCCTTAGATAAAATAGCTGTCCAAAATACCAAGCCATTGACTCTGATTTAAAGCACCTGTGCAAGATAAAGGAAAACCTGCAAACATGGCCTGTTTGGGGTACTTGAGGACAGGGTTGAGAACCACTGGTATAAAGGAAGTAGGACTGGAGCAGAGAATGATTTGCATTATCTTTGTTTTGTGGGTGACTGGGAGAAGCCCTTCCCCTCTGAATTAGGAACCTGGAAATGTTTAGTAAGAGCCTGTGTGGCAAGGATTTATTTTCTGTTTTGTTTGTTTGATTTTTCATGCAACCTTTTATGTTTCAATATTTTTTTATGTTTCAATATTTTTATTGAAAGATTTGCATGCTAGAATTACAAACAACTTCTGTATAAAATTTGAGCCATAGATCTCTTAAACAATTCAAGATTTATACCATATGAAGGTTAGGATTTGTATCAATCACTAAAGGAAATCAGTGTAAGGGACAGGTTATAACCCTTCCCAATAAATATTACGCATACATATGAAAACAACCCATCTCTAATGTCTCAAAGGTATTCGATCATAACTTAAAGCGGAGTTCCATTCTTTCCTTATGAAACAAAAAGTGTAGCTGCTGACTTTTAATAAACAGAGACTCACCTGTCTCCCGGTCCAGCGATGGAGCCACATGGAGCTTCGCTCCTCTCCCCCTCCCCTCCATGGTGCCAACACTGCTACTGTGGCCGGGCATACACTGCGCATCCGCGAGCGGCGCTGCATTTTGTGATTGGTCCCAAAGTCTTCTAGGACCTATACTGTGTCCCAGAAGACTTCAGGAGGGAGGGGGAAGGAGACCGTCCACTTCCAATCGCCTAAGGCGACCGGGGTCGGAAGTACCTGAAAAAATCCCCCAAAAGCTCAGTTTCAGCATCCAGAGCTGGGGAGGAGGACTTAAAGCGGAAGTTCCACTTTTGGGTGGAACTCCACTTTAATAGCATAGTAACCATTATATTTCCTTCCAATTATTTTAGTTGTAAATCATTTAGCTAAAATATTTATCTTAAAGTTTCTGACTATCTGTCTCCTGCATAACAACATGCTAGGTTAACAAGGCTCAAAGAGCGTTCTCCCCTCCGAGGCATGCCCAGTCCTCCATCTGAATAGCTGGGGGGGACACTACAGCCTCACAAGCATAGGGCCACCCTCTTCGAGTCTCTCAACATCAAAGCCTAGAAAAAATAAGGAAGAGTGAAAAAAGATCGGAAAGAAGAGAGAAAAGAAGGGAGGGGAGGAAGGGCAAAAGAGAAAAGACTCCGCCCTCCATGACAACCTGGGAGACTGCTAGTCAGGGATAGTATGTAGATCAGTGCTCAAATATCAGATCCAGGGCTCCCACACTTTTTCCTTGTTCAAACTTTTTATTGAAAAGATAGGTAAAGTAACAATAATAAGGACTGGAAGGTCCAGTAACAATGCAGTCAAACATTAATACAGACCTACATGAAACCAAACAGGAGTTCCACCCTGCAGGAGGAGAAGGGGAGCAGGGAAGGAGACAAAATCTTCAGTAGGTTAGACATCAAATAGTAGCATTGATATAGGCCTGACAGAAATAAGATCAGGTTTATTCTAAAAGGGAGGACGATCCAGTTGGTCTTAAACAGACTGCATAGAAATCTAGTCAGGGTAGAGGGAGAGGGGTGTCGGAGGGAGATCACCAGCAATTTGTAGAGTATATAGGGATTGGAAGGTTTAAGTGGTGTAATTTCTATGGGAGGAAAGGGCTATTATCCAGATCAGGGGGGAGAATGTGCCTAATCCATGGTAGCCATTGTTTTTCAAATTTGGGGATGTTATTGAGAATGGTTGCTTCAATTTTTGCATGAATCATTGCGTTTGTAATTCTGTGTTTGGTTTCGGAGAGCGGGAAGAGGGGGGATTTCCAAGCTTTCGCTATTGTTTGTTTCGCTGCTGTGGTTACCTGCAGGATAAGTTTAAATTGATTGCGAGTGATGACCGGGGGGGTTAGTATTCAGTATGGCTGTGGTGGGGGTAGGAGGCAGGGAGCGGCCTAGGAGGGTAGAAATTATCTTGAAGACATCTTTCCAGAACTCCTGGACTCCAGGGCATTCCCACCATATGTGTAGGTGAGTACCTCTGTCTGGGCAGCCACGGAAACAGTTTGAGGGATAGCTGGTAGAATATTTTGCGATTCGTGCGGGTACGAGGTACCAGCGGAATAAGACTTTATAATTAGCCTCAGAGGCTACCACATTTTGCGAGGCTGGTTTGGTGGCCAACCAGATTTCCTTCTATTCTTCCTCAGTTAACTGAGTGTGTAGATCCGCTTCCCATTTTTGAACGTATGGGAGAGAGGAGTGAGTAAGGGGATCTAGGAGAAGGCGGTAGAGTAGGGAGATCAATCCCCGCATGTGAGGGTCGCGATCGCAGGCGTGTTCGAAAAGTGTTTTATGTGGAGTAGAAGAAGAGGAGCGGAGACAGAGGGTAAAGAAATGTTTTAACTGGAGATAACGGAAAATTTCAGAAGGTGGAAGATCATGAGATTCAGATAGAGTGGGAAATGGGATGTGGTTATCTGGGGTAGTGAAGGTGTAAGCACGGATTAGACCAGCTGTTTGCCATTTAGAGAAAAAGAGGGTGAGGACCAGGCTGGGTAGAACGAGGGATTACGTAGATAGGATAGAAGAGGGTTGTGTGGTGATTGTAATTTGTATTTGAATTTGAGCCTGTCCCATAGGTGAAGGGACTGTCTAGTGCTAGAGGGATGAGATGGCGGAAGAGGATCTAGGGGAATGATC
>BLSH010095882.1:38135-48920 GCA_018402905.1 Glandirana rugosa
GTGGAGGGATGGCCCCCCCACTGAGGTTGGTTCAAGAGGAAGGTGAGGAGCTGTTTAGGGGAAAGTGGGGGAGTAGCTCGGGGGCGTTTGAACGGAAAGTTGTTGCGGACCGTTTTGTAAGGAATCAACTGTGAACCGCGCTCGATTTAGGTAATTTCTTCGTTATATGAAAAATGAGAGTAGGGGTATTGAACAAAAGAGCGTATCTGGTATAGGAGTGGTGTTAACCGTGGGAAGGGGTTTAAAGGAGGAGAAATTATCGGGGGTAAGGTACCAGACTAGTATTAAAGTGAGACTGTTGTAGAGACTTTATCTTTGTAGAGACTTTCTCATGAAATGAAATTTGTGGTGGGGTCTTAACAGAGGGGAGGACTGGACCTTTCGGGTGTTTGGTCAATAGGCCCCTTGGGATTATTTATATCGGTGTGCGTCCTTCTTTCTAGCGGTTTTGTTTAAGAGAAGGGACCTTGTTTTTAAAAGGGAACGGGTGCTACGGAAAGTTGAAAGTGGATGAGGTGGATTATTCCTGTCCGATCTGTTCCGATTCGAGCTTGAACTAAAGAAATACTGACTGCGTCGTCTTTTTTGGGAGGCAGCGAGTGTAGTGGCTTGTATATACTTTCGGTTATTCGGACTATGGAAGGAACGGGAGAGGGAATTTTTGGACCTTTCTGGGGTGTTTGGATAAGCTGACTTTTTACGCCGACCGAGGAATTGTTCATCTTTCTTCCTGCGTGTGGCTATATTTATTAGGGTTCCCCGGATAACTGGTTTGTGGGCTTTCCAGGTCAGGAGGGGAGACAATTCTGGGGTGGTGTTTAAAGTAAAGTACTCTTTCAGAGATGTTTCTATTTCAGAGATGTTGTCAGAGTGAAATTATGATCAGACCATGGAATGGGGGCTATTAAAGAGGAGGAAATTTGGGGAAGGGTGCCAATTGTGGTGAGGATATGGTCTATGCGAGAAAACAAGTTATGGGGATGAGAGTAAAAAGTATATTGCTTCTTTAATGGATTTAGCTCGCGCCAAGTGTCAACTAAGGAATGTTTTGCCAGGCGTTGTTGAAAGGCAAGTTTGCGGGGGCTCGATGAGGGGGTGAAAGGGGATTTGTCGAGGAGTGGAAGGAGAACTTGGTTGGAGTCACCCCCCCCCCGGTAGGGAGGTGCCCAGTTTATGGGTGTCCAGAGTCCTAAAAAGATGTGAGAGGAAGGGGTGGGGTTTTGGTTAGGAGCATAATATGAGACCACTGTTACTGGTGTATCAGTTAAGCGACCAGTTAAAATTAAATATCTACCCTCGGGGTCTAGAATGGCTCGCTTTAGTGTGAATGGGACGGATTAATGAAAGGCGATTAGGACACCTCTGCATTTGGAGCTTGTAGAGGCTGTGTAGAACTGGGGGTACGCAGTACTCAGATATTTGGGCATTTGGTGTGATGAGAAGTGGGTTTCTTGTATGCACACAATGTGTGCTTTAAGGGAGGCCTATGTGCGGAAGGCTTTACGCCTTTTGTTGGGGGAGTTAAGCCCCTGTACATTATGTGAAAGAATATTTAGGTTAGCCATTTGGGGGGGTGTGGCTCAGGCTATTTTGTAAAGTGTTACTTACTGTGCCTGATGATCTCCATCCGACTGGGAAGAGTGGAAAGGGAAAACTAGAGTGTATAGAAAAAAATAAGAAAAGATTAGTACAACAAAGAGAACAGTGAGAACAATACAAGGTGTCCCTTGAGGGGTCTTGTAAGATCCACTCGAGGGAGAACATGTTGCCCAGGGAGGCCCAAAAATAGGGAGTCGCTGGGCAAAGTGAGGTGCTGCAGTGACATGCAGCCCGGAGGATAGAGAGGCTCTAAATTGATCAGTTATAAACAAGCCAGTGAGGCATAGTGGATTGGTTATACATAAAAACCTTGAAAAAGACAACATGGTACAGGTCCAGTGGTATAGACTGAAAGAAGAACCAACGTAAAAACCTGTGGTTGCCAGGTAGCAAACAAGATGTGATTTGCGGCTATGGTCTGTCCACAGGCACCCAGGGCGAGATGGTAAGTTGCGGGAAGGGAGGGGTTGGTAGTGAATCAGATCAGGGCAGGTGTAAAATACACATTAATTTGTGGGCCTAAGAATGGGAATAGATATGGGATATGTGGAGAGACCAAGCCAATATCATAACATAATGGTAAACCTGCTCAGGAAAGAAGTCATTAAGTAAAATGGGGTATAAGAGTTCCGGGTGGAGAAAGGCTTGTAGTGAGTAGGAGATTGAGGTGTTGTCTGAGGGTCTTGAGGGCGTAATCAGGAAGATAGAGTCTAATTATGCAGTGCATTCATGGTGGTCTCAAAGGTAGGGTTTCTTGAGGCGGTATCTTGAACGATGAAATAGGTGGATCTGGTTGTAGAGAAAATAGGTTTAACAGGACTAAGCCTGTTTAGGGTAGTAAGAAAGTCGGTCAGTCCATGGAGTCTTCCAGGTCACTAGAGGTATGGGAGTTGTTCTGATCCTTTTCGAAGACAAAGGGGCCTGATGGGCAGCTTTCGTTGGTGAACATGAGGGAGAGCGCCTGCGGGTACCTTGGGCTGAGGTAGGGGTACTGGGGTCCAAATGGAGTTTGTGAAGGCAGTCCTGAAGTTCTTTGGCTGTCTTACAGGAATATTTCTGGCCATGGTAGGTGAATCTCAGGGCAAAGGGGAAACCCCAGGAGTATGTTATCCTGCGTTGCTGCAGAGTTTGTAATTGGGGTTTGAAGGTGCGACGTTTAATGATTGTGGATTGGGAGAGATCTGCGAACAATTGGTATTGATGATTCTGAAAGGTAAGCGATTATTTTTGCCTTGCGGCTTGTTGAAGCTGCTCCTTTGTGTGGTAGTAGTGCAGTTTGACTACAATATCACGCGGTGGGCCATTTTGGTTACGGGGGGCGAGTGTCCTATGGACACGGTAAAGATCCAAGCGCTCAATAGGAATGGAAGGGGCTAGTTCCTGAAATAAGGCAGTGACTGTGGATTGAAGGTCTTCCACAGTTTCAGGGATGCCCCTGATTCTGAGATTTGATTGCCTAGAGCGATTCTCAAAGTCCTCAATATGTGATTGTAGTGTCAGATTTTCTTCCCTCAGTGCCTCTATTTCATCAGTTTGGGCAGCGAGTTGCAGTTCAAGTTCGTCTACCTTCTGTTCCAAATCAGTAGTGCGCTGTCCCAGCTCCCTAATCTCCCTGGTCAGCTGCTCAGTAATTTGGTCTGAAGTGTGCTGTAGCGCACGCTGGAACATTTTTTCAAATTGTTTAAGGATTCCAGAGGGCATTTCGCCTGATAAGGGGGCTGCCAGGGAGTCTGTATCAGACTCACCTTCGTCCGGGTGTCGGAGGGGAGGGAGTCTGGGTGTCCGCGGCGTGGAGGCTCTGGAGTTGCCTGGCTGCGCCATCTTGCTGGAGGCCCGAGCCAGGGCCTCTCGTATTGATTTGGTCCGGATCTTCGATTTGGACCCAGTGGCGACCATTCCGGTCATTGTGTGGTGATCGTGGGGCTCTGGGGAATGCTGGAGAGCCGAAGGAGATTGCGATCCACACCTGGCTTGCCGTTAGGAGCACTCAAATCCTCCGGGCTGAGCGGAGCTCTAGAGCGGCATGTCCGCACCGCTCGGCCTCGCGCATGCGCACCTCGGGCTCCCACACTTTTTCAAATTTCTATGTTGTACTATAGCTGTCAATCGTTTGTTTATCATGAGCCATGAGAGCTTATATTTCAATCGATCAAACGGTACGGTTGCCCGTTTCCAGTTCCTGGCTATTGTGATTTTAGCGGAGACAAATATGAACATTAGGAGCCGTCTCTGGGTCCCAGACTCCTGACCCATCTTACATCCCAACAAAGCATGTTTCGGGAACTTGGGTAAGTTAATTTGGGTAAGAGTGAAAATGATGTTATAAACCCTTATCCAAAATTGTCATACCTTGATACACTGCCACCAAATGTGGTAGACCGTACCTTCCTGTCCACAGCCTCGAAAACACCTCAAAGAGGCTCCCAGGACAAAGGCAGCTAATCTAGTCGGTACTAAATACCACCTCATTAGGACCTTATAATTTGCTTCAACTATAGAAGTATTAAAGAGTGATCTGGAAGCAGCCAATGCTATCGAGTGCCATTCATCAAATTCTACTGTCATTTGAGTGTCCTGTTCCCAACTAGTCATATAAATCAGTTTAGCTTGGGAATGGGTTAGAATGGTGTATATTTCAGATATATGACCCCGGATTCTATGATACCGATTACACAAGTATTCCATAGGTGACATGGTAGCAATATCCTTTTTGCGATTCAGGGTAGACATGTAATGATATATTTGGGTATATCTAAAATATTCAGATTCCAGCATTTGATATTTCTCTACCATCACTTGTTTTGACAATGGTCCTCTATGATCGCATAGATCCGCAATTCTCAATAAACCTTTACATTACATAAGAAAGGGGCTAAGAGACTATGAGATGATATGAAATTATGTGGCTTAGAAAATCGATCCCATATACTGAATGAAAATGATAAGGAAGGGCATAAGATCGGAGGCCGATCTCACGTTGGTAGCCACATAACATGAGAAATCGGTCTCGATTGACAAGAATAAGATTCTATTTGCATCCACAGACCCTGGGAATGAAACCTGGTAAGTTGGGCCAATTGAGCAGCACAAAATATTTCAATAGGTCGGGAAATCCCAAGCCTCCTCTGCGTTTTGGGATGAATAATGTCCCTTTGTTCACCCTAGGCTTCTTATCTCCCCACATATACTGTGAAAGCTTTTTTTGAAATGACATTAAATCTGACTGGCATCACTGGTATAGTACAAAACAAGTACAATATTCGTGGAAGGATATTCATTTTTATGGAGTGCAGTCTGCTAAACCACGAAGGAGGATGGAGTTGCCATCTGTTTAAGTCAGCTATCAAGCGTTTGTAGAGCATCAGGAAATTATTGCAATACAGGGTTCGTAAAGTGGGCGTAAAATGAAAGCCTAAGTAGGGAAGGGCCTCTGGTTCCCAACAGAACTTGTAAGATTGTTCTAAGGTCTTTTGAGTGTTATCCTGTAAAGTTATGTTGAGGGCACGCAATTTATCGTGGTTGATTGATAGACCTGAAATTATCGAAAAAGGATGGAGTATTGCATAGATGTTAGGAAGGGTGGTGACTGGTGACGAAATAACCATTAACATTAATGGTCTCTGTCTCCACATGTTATCACTCTGACATCTGGGTTAGATCGGATTTTGATTGCGAGCGGTTCCAATGCTAAGATAAAAAGCAATGGAGACGGGGCATCCCTGTCGGGTCCCTCTTTGTACATCTAGGGGTCTTGTTGAGTAGCCTTTTAGCCTTAAGGATGCCATGGGTGTGCTGTATAGTATGTGGAGTATGGATAAAAACTTTTCACCAAAGCCATATATAGATAGCACATAAAATAAGTAGTCCCAAGACAGGGTATCAAACGCTTTATGTACATCCAATTATAGTAACATGCTCTGTTTGGTTCCCCTACTGTCCCAGTTCGATTGGATGCCCGAAATTATATCTATAATTCTCCTCATTTGATCATCCAATGCCTGCCGATTGGGGACAAAACCCACTTGATCCAAGTGGATATATTGTGGAAGGAAGGAATTTAATCAGGATGCTAATACTTTAGTCATTCGTTTTAGGTCCACATTTATCAAAGAGATTGGATGGTAATTAGAACAATCTCTGTGGTCTTTGCCTGGTTTCAATATGACATGTATATACACTGCATTCTCATGTGCTGGGATGCTATTTCCGCATCCTATGTCATTAAAATAAGAACACAGATGAGCAATCAAGATATCCAGGTATTTTCTATAATAATGACCAGCAAAGCCGTCCAGGCCCGGGGCTTTGAAAGGATGCAACGTTTTTATAGCTGTTCTAATTTCCATTTCTGTAAATTCCCTGACCATAATTTCGACATAGCTTTGTTTAAGACAAGGTAATGAAATATTCTGAAAAAAGTCATCTGCTCTATCCTGCTGGAACTGAATCGACATGATACAGCTTGGAATAAAATTTATGGAATTCCTGCAAAATTGATTCAGGATTTTGGATTAGGTGTCCATTCGATAATCTCAGTTTAGGTAATGTAGGCGTGTATGCTTGGGGCACTAATTTCCTGGCTAGTAATGTGGTAGGTTTTTCACCCATCGTGTAATATCTATGCTTCAACCATCGAAGGCTGTTTGCAGCCTGAGTGGTTAGGCTCAAGTTTAGCGACAATCTAAATGCATCCAATATCTATTTGTGGGACCGTTCACTGTTCTTTCATAAGAGCTGCAAGCTCGGCTTCCTGTTGGTTGCTATCTCAAATTCATTTGGCTCTAGCCGCTAACTGAATACGTATGCCCCGAATGGTAGCCTTGTGAGCAACCCAATTTATGGTTGGGGACGTATTCAAGGACACATTTTCACAAAATAATGTCTTTAATTCTGTTTCAATTTCAGGGCAAATTATGGGAACATTTAATAGGGCGACACTGAGGCGCCATGGTGACGGATGAGGTTTCAGCCATAGATCAGTGAAAGACATTTTGACCGGTGAATGGTCCGACCAGGGGACTGACAATATTCTCTTCATCTTCATGTATGGCAATAATAAGGTGTGTGCAAAAAATGTTCTATGTGAGAATACGTATGGTGCACCGGTGAGTAATAGGTATAATCTCTTGTGGAAGGGTTGCTTTCCCACCAAGCATCAATTAAATCATAATGATGTAGCAGACATGCAACACTATTGCTATTCTTAGGTGTGTTGTTAAGGACCGCTCTAGCTGGGTCAGTTTTGTCAAGAATGCAATCTAACGGAATATTACCGTCGCCACCCAAAATTACCTGACAAAATAACCTTAGGCATCAACACTGCCAACATATTTCTAAAAAATTCCACCTGACTCTAATTCAGGGCATAATATGAAATGATATAACGACCATTCTTACCCTTTACTATAGTAATAGGGGTGAAGGGAGATTTTCTAGAAAAGCACACTGCTACTCCACACTTTTTTTCAGGGTATGAGGACAAATAGTATTGTGGGTATCTAGCATTTAGATATCTAGGGGCTGAGTTTTTGCAGAAGTGGGTTTCCTGTAATAACAGGATGTTGGCTCCTTGTGTTTGATAATATTGAAAGGCCTTAGTTCTTTTGACAGGGGAGTTAAACCCGTGCACACTATAGGTGATAACCATGTATTTCGTGGGATAGGTCTTAACCATCATGGTTAGGCAAAGCACACTCACCTTGGTTTATGTATGCAGGTGTTCATGTCCCAGGATCAGAATTCACAGTTCTTCTTAGGATCCAAAGTCTAGCCACAAGACCAGAGAGCGGAGCCAGACTCCAGGATAGGGATGGGATAAGGAGAAGGAGAAAAAGGTAAGCGTATAGAAAAATAAAAGAAGAAGGAATAGAGATTAGAACATTTGGCCAAAGGCCTAGTGCATACAACATAATGAACATTACATTTAACCTAAGAAAATAACATCCAGGGCACAAAGAGTAAGGATACCCTCATCGTCCTTGGAAGGCAACCTCACTATCGGGGCACGCGTGTCCACCCCGGCCCAAAGTCCGAAGAAGGCGTATAAAACTGTGAATAACATATAATATACAAAGCCCCTCCCTCCCCCGTTGAACCAAACTGGAGGTCCATTGGGCGGGGATCAGCTGTCTCAGGCTCTCAGCGACTTGCTGAGTGGCTGAGACGACTGTCGGTCCAGGCACCTGGCGGATCCCGACTCCTGGAGTTGCGATGACGCGGTGCCTGTCCCGACTCCAGTGATGTCAGCAGAGAGCGAACTGATGAAAACGGGTCACAGGAGTGCAAAACGGTTTGCACTCCTGTGATTCATAGGAGAAGTATGGCCAAACAAGCTCAGGCCATACTTTTCCTTTAAGATCTGTAGTGATAATAGAACATGCTTTTGAGAGTTCCTGCTGAAGCATTGTAGAAAAGTGGGCTAATAGCACCTAGTCCCCTGTATAGGGAGCTAGGTGTGCCGTCTGTGGGACCATCTTAGGGCTGGGTTGGCTAAACAGCATATTTGCCATTTCTGCCATGTTCCTGTCCATAGAGGACCCTGGGGAATCAGCTAGTTCATGTGTGCTTGCCGAAGTGCCTGGGGATGGGGGCAGAGAGCAACACTCATCCCTCTGTTCTGTCTCCTGGTCCTCCGATGATTGGGAGGAAAAGGGATATCTCACTGACTCAGGCTGCTTTGTAGTTTTTGCAGATGACTTCTGTGCCTTGGAGCCTGGTCCGTCCCGCTGGTTGCCGCGCTTCACTGCCATCTTGGAGGGCTGTGTCTGCCCTGGAGAGGAGCGGGCCGTTCCATTCTGGTTTCCCTGTTTGTAGGCTTTTTTTTAGGTGGACTCGTCACCCGTCGCGGCATCACCCTTGGGGCTGTCCCGTAAGCTGGCTTCGGGCTTCTGTTGTCCTTCCCATCACTGATTGCAGCTTCTTTAGGCTCAGGTGTGTGGAGCTCGCTCAGAGCATGTCCGTCCTCGAGTCCACGGCATGCACCCTTCCATGCAACCTTTTAAATAAAACTGGCTACAAGTCAGCTTTTAAGAAAGACCTGCTGTCTGGACTACCTTTTTCCCAGGGAAGGAGATCCCCACTTGAGCTAACCCCCACAATATAAATATACATACTGTGGGTATATAAAAGAATCACCCCCTTTTAAAATCATCACATTTTGTTGCTTTGCAACCTGAAATGAAGACAGACACAGTTTATGGTTTATCCAGCTTTATTTACCAATGCAACTTATAACATCTAAGTGAAAGATATAACACCAACATGTCAGAAAAAAAAATCAAAAACAGAATTATTGAATTGGAAAAAGGATCACCCCCTTATGTCAGTATTTTGTTGGGTCACGCTTTGCTTTAATTACAGCCTTTAGTCTGTTGGGATATGGCTCTACTAACTTTGCAAATCTAGACTTTGCAATATTTGCCCACTCTTCTGTGGAGAACTGCTCAAGTTCAGTTAAATTTGATGGTGACTGTTTGTGAACTGCAGTCTTCAAGTCATTCCACAGATTCTCAATGGCGTTTAAGTCTGGGCTCTGACTAAGCCATGCAAGGACATTAACCTTTTTCTCCTTCAACCACTGCGCTGTCATTTTTGCTGTGTGTTTTGGGTCATTGTCATGTTGGAAGGTAAACCTTCTTCCCATTGACAACTTTCTGACAGAGAGTGCAGATTTTCCTCAAGAATTTGATGGTATTTTGCCCCATCCATTTTTCTTCTATCCTAACAAGTCCCTGCTGCAGAGAAACACATGGAAAAGGGTGTTATGGTCAGATGAGACTAAAATTGAATTATTTGACCTCAAAATAGATCACAGGAGTATAGAAGGAACTGCACTCCTGTGATCCACAGGAGAAGTATGGCCAAAAAAGTTTTGGCCATACTCCCCCTTTAACAACCATTTAAAGGGAAAAAATGAATCTGTCATATATAGTAGCAGTAGAAAAAAAACAGTACTGTATATGATGTACAGCTCCCACCAAACAGGCTAAAAGCCCAATATTTGGATGACACAACCTCTGTTGTAACTGAACCTTTAGCTTAACCCTAGTGAACATGCTGATAGGAGGAGAAAGCAGAGTGATGACAATTTTAGCATGCTGTTTTTCTTTAATCGCTCATTCAGCAAATTAGGCTTGTGTCTGAGCCTTTTGGCCAAATGTATGTATTTTAATTAGTTGGCAATTTTCATTGGGTTCTGCTTTAATTTACTTTGTCATATAATAGTTGCTGTAACTAGTTGGACTTAGAAATGCTACAGGAAAAATAGTCAGACAATAAAAAATTGAAAACACTTTATGTAATGCAACAGAGTAGAAGTTTGACTTTGAGTTGTAGATATAACTTTATAATAAGGTTAGCTAAATAATGGTGCTCATAAAGCGAATAAAGAAAAAATCTTGAAAAAGGTGTTTGCTGTCAGATATAATTATTTCTCATATACAGTCATTAAAATATTTACTGGGAAGATAATTTATAATTTAGTTAAAGGGCAACTTTCTATAGTTATTTCCTAATTGGCTGAAATCAAACAAGGCACATCTGACAAGAGACTGCCATTAAACAGGACTATTCTCATCTATGTTTCTATTTGATGCTCCGAAAAATCTTTTCAGCAATTTCTAGTGTGTCTGTTACAAGGCACAATCTTACAGCATACTGAATAAGGCTATTGATAACACTGACATCAGACAGTACTGAAAGTATCACCAAGGCTGCTTGCTGCAAGTCCTAATGAGGACGTGATGGTATATGTGTGTGATGAATACAGGTCAGATAGTGGAATGGAAGTAGGAAGTTTATTACTTAAGTGAAGTTTATTAATTAAGTGAAGTGTCACTATAGATGATATTGCTTATTATTTAAAAACTTGAAGTTCAGTTAAAGTGGTTGTAACCCCACTTTATAATTTTCAGGCAATCCCCTGTGTTAGATAATGCATTGTCTCCACTGTATGTGCTTTATTTAAAAAATGCCTCTGCATACCTTATTAACCACTTCAGCCCCGGAAGGATTTCCAGCTTTAGGACCGGAGCCCTTTTTGCGATTCGGCACTGCATCGCTTTAACTGACAATTGCGCGGTCGTGCGGCGTTGTACCCAAACGAAATTTGTGTCCTTTTTTTCCCACAAATAGAGCTTTCTTTTGGTGGTATTTGATCCCCTCTGCGTCATTTCTGATCGCCGCTAT
>BLSH010095882.1:53853-67756 GCA_018402905.1 Glandirana rugosa
TATCTTGACAAGATTTTAGTAGAAGTTTGATACAGGTTTTTCATATTTATTCGGGTCTCATGGGTATAGTGACAAGACGTTTTACACACAACTCTGGGCTTATTTATACTTTTTGGACATAGTTTGAAGATGATTTTAGAACAGTTCTATGGCCCCTAATGTTAATTAATACTTTTGAGACCCATTTTGAAGATGATCTCCATTTTTGCATTTTTATGTTTTTATTTTTTTTTAAATATTTAAAGTTATTTCCCTGTCCCCATTTCTTTGTAGGGCACTTGTCCCACCCTTACCCACATTTTCCTTCCTTTTGCAGACCTCTAGGACCTTCCTGGGCTTTTTTACAGCATTTTTAAGATTTTTCATTAAAATTACCAGAACACCGGACCCGAACCCGGACTTTTTTTGAAAAGTCCGGGTCCCGGACACCCCAAAGTTCGGTACGGACCCGAACTTTACAGTCCGGGTTCGCTCAACTCTAGTGACAAGTCACACATGTCCGGGTGTTATGTGAGTCTGGGAGCAGGTGTCTTCCAGGGGTGCGGTGAGGCCTCGGTCCCTCGGGCCCCCCATTGGGGTCTCGCTGTGCCAGAGGGGTCGAGTCTCAGATCCAAATTTTCACCCGTTATATGGTAGGGTTTAGCTGTTGAACATGTACCACATCAGGTTATATAAAGCGGCTGCGGTGCCAAAACATCTGGTATAGGTGTTGTTTGCAACTTTAGCTCTTGAGAAAGCCATGTATTTATGACAGGGCTAATATTGAATAAATTCCGAGTAGTGTTATAAGCATATAAAAAATATTTAATTAGTAGAAAAATCAGAGTGAGAGAAGAAAGAAGGGGATTAAAGTGTAGAGCTAAGAATGAGGGTATAGAGAAAAGTAGGATTGGTGGTATGGTGGCGGCAGGGGACGGACGAGCCAAGGGGCATTGTCACTTCACCAAGGTAGTAGAAGGGTTTCATCAAATCCTGGGGGTAGGTTGTGTTTGATCCATGGGCGCCACTTGGTTTCGAATTTGTGGATTTTGTTAGTTTCAATGGCTAGCCTTTTAGAATGGATCAGCATTCTGTTCATCCTGCCTCTAACTTCAGAGAGTAAGAGGGAGGAGGATTTCCAGGCTTTTGCAATTGTCTGTTTGGCAGCCGTAGTTAGGTGGACTAGCAACTGGAATTGGATATGTGTAAGCCCATCTGGTTTTAAATTTAGTAAGGCAGTAGCGGGGTCCATCGGTAATGCGAGTTCTAGCGTTTTTGGATATGAGATCGAAAATTTCTTGCCAAAAGGTTTGAGCAATGGGGCAGCTCCACCAGATGTGGTAGAAGGAGCCAATTTCGTTACATCCACGAAAGCATAGAGCCGAACAGGCTGGGGTGTGTGTGATTCATGACAATTTTATTATTTTTTTACCATTTCATTTTATTCCTTTTACAATTTTATTTTTATTATTTGGGGGGGGGCTCAGTTGGGGAGCTTTGATGAGATATCAGGGGTCTAAACAAACCTCGGCCCTCAATCTCCATCTGTGTAGCCTCACTGCACAGAATGAATGGACAAGAATAGTTGAGTACCTCCCATTCATTCAGGAATGGAAGTATAGCAAATACAGTTTACTATGCTTCAGTTATGAATGAACCAATTGGTACCAATCACTGACTTTGTCCATTCAGAAAAGGAAGGAGCCGGTAAATGACAAATTTACTGACATGTTCCCATCTCTCCATCATGACATATCTTCTACAGCAATTGGCAGGAGAGAGGAGGGGGTAAGACAGCAGCTTTGTGGGGGGACCAGGGAAGCACACAGGGACCCTGGGAACAGCAGAAGACAAGTAAACTGGATAGGAGGGGTGGCGGGGGCAGCATATAGAGGAACCAATCTCCTCCATTAGGAGGAAAATGGAGGAGATTGGTTCCTCTAAATGCTGCCCCTGCCATCTCTCCTATCCAGGTGTACAAGGGGGGACCTGGTTGCAATCGCAACCCCTATCGTTATGCCCCTGACTCCTGGCATCTCAATAGGGGTTCTCCAGACACCCCAAACTCACTCACTCTCTGTAGACTTGTGGACTTCCTCCAGCCTCCTGCACTCTCTAGCCACCTCAGCTTTCTCAGCCTCAACAGACTCGCAAAGCTGTCACAATTTTTCCAGTCCTGTGGCAAGGAGATCACCCAAAATGCAGTCTATGGCAGGAACACACATCCCTCCTGGCTGGGTTTTGTTTCCAATATTGGAGCCCCAAGCTATCCTCAGGTTTGGCTTATAATGACCCTGCATATCTGTGTACTAACACAGGCTGCAGGCCTCCAGCAAAACCTGGACACAAGACTGAAGGTTCGAGCCTAGACATTTTAGAACCTTCAAACTCCAGGCTCTGATTGCAAAACCCAGAGAGACTAGCCAGTCTTCCCCACTCATAAATCATCCTCTGGAGATTCTCACTCTTCCCTAAGGTGAATCCTGTGTGTCTTTTTCCTATAATCACACCGTGGCAGGGCTTAGCACTGTCACAAGAGAGCTTTATTATATATTGCCAAGGAAAGTAGTTCTGTGAAAGTGGTTCAACTCTGCACTCATCAGTTTGGCTACAAGTTCCACAACACATTAATTGCACAGTATAATGTCTCAAACACACAAATTATTTAATTTAGTTTGTAAATATCAAATAACTATCAAGCTGTTTTCTTGAAACCTTCATAACACCCCTTAGCTCCAGCATAGGAGTGCTAGATATAACTTTTACCCCAATCAGTATTAAAGCCAGATAATGACTGCTAAAAGTTTTATTAAAGCTCCAACCAGCACTCCCATTATGATCCTTACTCTGCACACCAATACTGAAGCTAGAGAGGACCTTCAGGGCTTCTAGCAATCTAAATGTTATTCTTTACACTAGCATTTCCAAGGTAAGATTAACACATATACATCGGTTTAGAGCCTTAGACTAGATTTATACTGTTGTGGTGCATTGCTGCAGGCACATTGATGTGTGTTTAGTGTGCGCTGAGGTGTGTTGGAGTGCACAGGGGTCAGTAACTGGAAAGTGGGGTGCTCAAAAAGCTTAGACAGATAATGGAAACACGTGGGCTTGACTACTAGTGTCATGGTTACACATAGATGTTTAAGGAGGCACCTGGGACTTTGCTGGCTCTGGCACCAGTGAAACCTAGAAGCTGGCAGCCACACATTAAAGATAAGACCCAGCACTGGAACGGCGATCAGGTGAGTGTTACATATAGTTCTACTTTAATGTTCATATATTTTGCTGTACTGTAAAATTTTGGGTAGCTTATTATGTTAATTAGAAGATTTGAAGAAAACATCAAAGAAAAGAAACAATTGAAAGAGGAACTTCAGCCCTGCTTTAAAAAAATGTAGGATGGTCATACATTATTCATTTTTTTTTATATTCAACCACTAGGTTGAATGAAGAAAACAAACTTGATTCCCCCATGCACCCATTCGAGGTGGATGGGGAATCACTCATGCTGAGCTATTGTATTCTGACAACGAGGAGCCTTCCCCACCATCAAAATACACTGATCAGTGCTGCCGGCTATGACCAGCAGCACTGAATGTTCAGAAAAAACCTGACAGGCTGGTTGTACAGCAATTGATTGGTAGATCAACTGCTGTACAACTAGTCTTCCCATACATGAATCAAAATTCGGCTGGTCCCTGCTGAAGCAGACAAATTCCATTCCAGGTATGGCTGCCCTAAATGTCAGCAGCTACAAATACTGCTGACTTCTAACAAACAGGTATTTACCTGCACAGGAGTCTAGCTCTGTCTTCACTGGAGCCAATTTTTTGTCAGGCTTTGGATTCCCAGTGACAAGATTGGATGTGGGAGCCAACCATGACATCCTGATATCTCACAGTAGAATTCCCACTGTGCATGCACAAGACTGTGTGGCACTGTCAACTGTCAGAAGAAAAACATCAATTTTGTTAGAGCACAGGGGCAGGAAAAAGATGAGCAGAATTTTCACTTTTGAAAGAAGGTCAGCTTTAACAAGCACAGATAAAAGAACAAATTAAAAGCAATAAATGATATACCCTTTTATAATACTCACTGGAATTGAAAACAGGTATTTTTTAAAGTGCATCGCTAGAATGAAAGATACTAAGTGTCGAATGATGTTGGCAGAGGTGCTGACAATATATTAGTAATAACAGCCCCTAAATGTTTAATGCAGATGTATTACTAAAACGGCTCTATGGTTTCCAGGAGAACTGTGCTGGGCAAGAAACTACAAGGATAAATGTCCTTTATACATGACACAAGGGATACTGTGTTATACAGTTTATCAGGTAAGGTTATTCTTCTTTTCATTGCTTTATTTTTCACAGTCCCTTCAAAATGTAGCAAGCTTCCTATCATCATACTTGTTTTCCCTTCTCAGTTTATGGCAGTGCAATTAATAGGTGTATGGAAGGAAAAGTCAAAAGCCATCCACAGAGACCAGTGCAGGCTTGTATGTACTTTTAAGACGTGCGGCTAGCAGATCTCCAGACAGCATGACTAGCAAGTAGGTGTTCAGGATGACCTGCTGTTGATAACACATTCAAGATGAAATGTCGGTCGGCATCTATTACCCTTGTGTTAAGCTGACATACAAAGACTTCTCCAAGATCTTGTCTGTATTGCATACCTGTTTATTATATTTTTTCATTTATATTTCTGACTCAGGAAAAACATACACGTTTAAAGTAACTGCGATCTGTGAATATAAATGGGTATATCTTCATATTGCCTGTCAGGATGTTTGAACGATTAATAGAGTCAGCGATACTGATAGCTTAATTGACAGTGCCTCCAATAAAAAAACAAATTAAAAATAATTAACCACTTCCGGACTGCCTGCCCGCCGTCATTATATGGCGGTGCTTTGCCGTTGAATGCCGTTGCTATGGTAGCAGACCGTAACCCCAGCATTTTTTTGAACGGCGGGTGGTCCTCTTTCAGATAAAAGTGGTCTCTGCGACGGATTTGCCGCAAGATCACTTTTATCAGGGGCGGGAGAGGGGCCACCCCCCTCTCGCCATGCTCCGGTCATCTCCGCTGCTTACTGGACCCACCGCTTGCAACAGAGACGATCCGATCCTGTCGCCGCAATGCCTGTGAGCCGAGTGAGCGGAAGGTCTTTTTGACCCCAGATCTCATATTTAAGAGGTCCTGCTATGCTTGTTTCTATTACAAGGAATATTTACATTTCTTATAATAGGATTAAAAGTGATCTTTTTTTTTTTAAAGGACAGTGTAAAAATAAAAAAAATAAAAAGTAATATAAATAATAAAAAAATATTTAAAGCGCCCCGTCCTGCCGAGCTTGCGAGCAGAAGCGAATGCATACGTAAGTACCGCCCACATATGAAAATGGTGTTCAAACCGCCACGATTCCTGGAGCGAGTGCAATAATTTTTGCACTAGACCTACTCTGTAACTCAAAAATGGTAACCTGTGGGAATTTTTAAACGTCGCAGATGGAGATTTTTAAGTGCCAAAGTTTGTCGTTATTGCACGAACGGGCACAATTTTGAAGCATGACATGTTGGGTATCATTTTACTCTGCGTAACATTATCTTTCACAATATGGAAAATTGGGCTAACTTTGCTGGTTTCTTATTTTTTAACTCAAAAAAGTGAATTTTTTCCCCAAAACATTGTGCTTGTAAGACCACTGCGCAAATACGGAGTGATACAAAGTATTGCAACAACCGCCATTCTATTCTCTAGGGTGTTAGAAAAAATACTAGAATGTTTGGGGGTTTTAATTAATTTTAAATCAAAAAAACTGATTTTAACTTGTAAACACCGACTTTCAAAAAGAGGCTTGGTCCTTAAGTGGTTAAGCTGACCAATTAATATGTCCTGAGATTCACTGCGCAATGCAGATATTATTTTAGGCACAATAAAATTATGTGAAAGTATGGACTATGAAACTAGAAAAATAAATTAAGATTTATATTACATTAAGTCACAACTTTAACAGTTATATTGATAGGGTGTCACAGACACAGAAATTATATTAACAATGAATTACTTAAATGTGCCCGGCTAAAACATATGTGTATACCAGATTCAATTAACCACTTGCTTTCTGGGCACTTAAACCCCCCTCCTGCCCAGACCAATTTGCAGCTTTCAGTGCTCTCACACTTTGAATGACAATTACTCAGTCATGCAACACTGTACCCATATGTTTTCTTTTATCCTTTTTTTCATATAAATAGAGATTTCTTTTGGTGGTATGTAATCACTACTGTGTGTTTTTTAACGCTATAAATGAAAAAAGACCGAAAATTTTGAAGAAAAACACATTTTTCTTCGTTTTTGTTATAACATTTTGCTAATGAGTAATTTTTCTTCATAAATTTTGGCCACAATTTATACTGTTACATATCTTTGGTAAAATAACCCAAATTAGTGGATATTATTTGGTTGGTGTGAAAGTTAGAGTCTACAAGCTATGGTGCTAATCATTGAAAATTGATCACACCTGATGTACTGACGGTTTCATTTCTTGAGACCCTAACAAGCCAGGAAAGTACAAAAACCCCCTAAATGACCTCTTTTTAGAAAGTAGACATTCCAAGGTATTTAGTAAGAGGCATGGTGAGTTTTTTGAAGTTGTCATTTTTTCCCACAATTCTTTGCAAAATGAGAGTTATTTCTCTCACATGGCATATGCATACCGCAAATTTGTATGGACTATGAGGGGGGGACCCTAAGCAATTTTCTTCAGTGACTTTTTTCTATATTGCCGGGAGTCGGCAATACATTACAGCGGCGAGTGGTTTTAAATGACATTTTTTCCTTTACAATTGTAATTTTGCTCTGGCACTGTTCTAAACATCACAGAGGTGTGCCCTTTTACAGGCAGCCTAAGGGGACCCCCCTAGGCACATATTTAAAGGAATATTTCATTTTTATTGTTTCACTTTAAGCATGATTAAAATCACTGCTCCTGAAAAAATGATTGATTTAAAAACTTTTGTTTGCATTGATACATGTCCCCCAGGGCAGGGTCCCCATACACTTTTTATGGCAAAAACTTGCATATAAGCCTTTAAAATTTGCACTTTTGATTTTTAATTTTCAGGTCCCAAAGACTTTAACAGTGTTTGAATGTTCACACAAATCTTTTGCCTGTTCGGGGTTTGTTCGGCCCATCCCTATTAGGGAGGCTGTGGCCTTGCTGTGGCCTTGCTGGCTACAGGGAAGGCCTCTGATCCAGATGGCCTCCCCCTTGAGGTCTACGGTACCTATATAGATACATTGGCACCGGTGCTAACAAGGATTTATGTCCAAGCATTTCAGGAAAAATGGCTGCCACCATCCATGTATGCCGTTACAGTGGTACTAATTCTGAAACCTGACAAATATTTGACAGATTCCACCCCATCTCACTTTTGAATATAGATTATAAAATACTTGCTAAAATTCTTAACAAAGCTATACTCAGTATCATACACCCGGATCAACCGGGCTTTGTGCCAAGGAAATTCACATCTATTAATATTCGTAGAACCCAGTTAATTGTTCAGCTTAGAGAACAATTAGCCTCTCTGGACACAGCAAAGGCTTTCGACTCTGTCGAGTGGCCCTTCCTGCAGGCCGCCCTCCAGTCCTTTGGCTTTGGAGAAGGGTTTTGTACCTGGGTCTCCATTTTTTACGCAAACCCCACTTCCCAATTGTTAGTAATGGACTTTTATCAACTCCCATACCACTTAATAGGGGTACCCAACAGGGTTGCCCTCTGTCGCTGCTCCTTTTTGCGGTGGCCATTGAGGCCCTAGCCCTAAGATTCAGGCAATCTCCTTTAGTGAAGGGCATCTCATTAGGAGAAAGAACTGATGTCATAGGTCTGTATGTGGATAACCTTATTCTATATTTGTCCTTGACTGCTGCTATGCAAATAATAGATACTTTTGGAGAATTCTCAGGCCTTAAAATTAATCAGCAAAAATACACATTGATGCCTTTACACCCCCCGGGTTTTTGAGGATGGTGGAGTAGTGACCCCTCTCAAAATTGTCACCTCATTTAAATACCTGGGAATACATATTACCCTATCTTCAGCGGAGGCATTGGTCACCAATATGGACCCTTTGATGGCAGTGATTAAAAACAAACTTGCCACTTGGGCTAAACTCCCTTTGTCAGTCGCAGGTAGGATCAATCTTATTAAGATGGTCCTCCTGCCAAAATGCTTATATATCTACACATGCATGCCTGTACCGGTACCTAAACCATACTATAAATCTCTGGATGCTCAGTTTAGTCCATTTATTTGGGCGCAGAATAGAAGGAAGCTTAATTTATCTATTTTACAACGCCCTAAACTAGAGGTAGGTATGGCCCTCCCAAGTCTCTATTACTATTACATTGCTGGCCAACTGAGGCACTTAACGGACTGGCTAGCACCATTGACCCCAGCCGTAGTTGAGTCACACGTAGCTCATGTCCCTCACTTGGACAATTTACTGATAGCTTTGGAGGCCACAAACCATCTCTGCACAGATAGGGCTACCAATATTAAATCTGGCGAGATTAAAATGGAGGGAATCTAAAGCCTCGTACACACAATGCGATTGTTGTACGACCACACATCTCGCTGTCCATGATTTTGTCTAGCATAATGACGGTAGTCAAATTATTGTTCGACAAAGCCGAACGTAGTGACATGTTTACGAGCATATAAAGAGGAAGTTCAGGTGAATGTGAATTGTGAATTACGGATGCAGGATTACTCGACCGAACACTTCCTGGATTCCGAGTATGCGTGTTTGTACTTACAACTTTTGTTTGTCCAACTTCTGTACACAAGACCTGAAAATTGAACGGCGCCTTGTCGGCAGACAAAAGTTCTCTAGTTTGCTCATACAACTTCTGTTGGACAATAATTCAAAATCAGCTCTCAAATGGAGCATACTAACCGTCGGATTATTGTACGACAGGCTGTCGTATGACAGTTTTCGGCCGATAATTGTACAGTGTGTACAGGCCATAAGAGTATCACAGGGTTTAGAGATGTTGAGGCCACACTTCCTCTCTGGCACAACCCCATGTTCACACATCTGTTGCATTTTGTAGATACCTCCTTCTGGGAACAGAGGGGGGTGAACATGCTGGCTGATATCTACACTGGCACTACCCTACGTTAATTTGAGGATCTGTAGGGGAGCTATGACCTCCTCCGCATGTGCTTTTATAGATATCTCCAATTCCGACATGCATTGCACGCCCAGTTTGGAAACAACAACCTGATGTTTTCTAGCTATCCCTTCATAGGTGCTTTGAAGTCACAGGAACCTGGGGGCCTTATCTCTAAACTGTATACCTATCTCCTGGTTACCACAGTTGGAAACGCTGCATTGCCAGCTCGTTCCCAATGGCAGCGGATTGTCCCTGACATGACGGATGAGGATTGGGAGGAGACTTGCTCCTCGCATTTGCAGGTATCCCCGGCCATTAACAACAGGCTCACACAGTTGTATATTATACATCAGTCATACCTTAAGCCAATGCGACTGCATGCTATGCATCGCATTCCCACTTCTGACTGAATAAGATGTAATACCACAAATGCTGATTTTATACATTTAAATTGGGAGTGCTCTGTCATAGCCCGGCATTGGAAACAGCTGACAGATCTTCTCTCCTCTGTCCTGTCAATCACTGTGCAATCTTAGAATCTGTCTATTAGGAATACTAGATGAGGAACAATGGCAAAGGTATCAACGAACATTATTGAGGGAGACTATTTATGGTCCGGAAAGTTCTTGCTTTGATATGGATTCAACCAAGATCCCTGTCTGTCAGAAAATGGATACAGCTGGTAAACCAAGTTTTACCTTTTGAAAAATTAGTGTATGAACACAGAGGTTGCCCACGAAAATACAATAAAATATGGGATGTGTGGTGCTCCTCTACCCTCACAATATCTGATATTTAAATTTGAACTGCCTTCTTTGTCTTTAGGTCTCACAGTGATCAAAGACATCTATGGATATGATATCATTTTATTGGGTACAATCGTATATTTGACTTAAGATGCTGCTGTATTTGTGTACATTTTACCATTTCACTTTGTACTGGTGTATTTCCCTTGCATATTTCATGATGCTCATGTTGAGCACAGTTATCACATATCTATGATGTTTTGCATATCTGTCAATAAAAAGTTTTTTTTTTTTTTTTAATTAAATAACTATTTTCCTCTCATAGATACCCTAAATTAGGGATACAGGCAGTCCCCGAGTTACAAACAAGATAAGGTCCGTAGGTTTGTTCTTAAGTTGAATTTGTTTGTAACTCGGAACAGGTACATTTTTAAGTGTAGCTTCAGCCAAAAAAAAACGATTTTTAAGCTTTTTGGATAGCATAGGGAAGGGTTAACACCCCTGTAATGTTTGTTTTGCTGTCTATGTTTCTGTTCAGAAGATTTCACCTTCCTTCCTGTCACAATGATAATTGGATTTTGAACATTTTGGGTTGTTGTGGAAACAAACCGTAGTGATAAAGAATCAGTGGAGACACCTTTTTCCGATAATAACTCTTACAGGAGTGAATTTCCCTTCCAAGAGGTAGATTTCCTTTCACTTCCTGTTGTCTACCGCCATTTGTAATTAGGGGTCATTTGTAAGTCGGATGTTTGTAACTAGGGGACCGCCTGTATGCAATTAGTGGACCTCCAGATGTTGCAGAACTACAAGTCCCATGAGGCATAGCAAGACACTGACAGCCACAAGCATGACACCCAGAGGCAGAGGCATGATAGGACTTGTAGTTTTGCAACAGCTGGAGGTCCGCTAATTGCATATTCCTGCATTATAAATAAACCTGGAAGATAATAATCACACGCTCTTTAGGCTTCATACACATGAGCGTAATAGCAAAACGTCGTGAACGTCAGGCAAAAATCTGAGTCAAAAAAGCGAATTCGTCTGCGTTTTGCATCTGTGTTAATGTGCATTAATGAGGGTCAGCTCTACGTCGCGTTTTGTTAAAAAAAAACATTCCTCTGCTATTTTTTAACCTGAAAACGTTGGCGCTAAAAACGACAGTTAATGTCGCTACGGCGTTAATGCTCGTTAGTGAGCGTTTTCCCAGCTCAGCATAAAAAAATGCCATAATGCTACAGCCTCGGAACGCGTGGGTCCTGCATTCGATTTACAGCTTAAGAACGCCGACGCCATCTACAGCTCAAAAACATCAGCGTTTGTATGGGGCCATTGAATAACATAGAGAGCTGCAAAAAATGCTAAAAAAAAACACAGCGGTAAAAACGTCCTTGTGTATGTGAGGCCTTAGTTTACAGTATTCTTCTCTTCTCTGCATGTGGATGATAGCACTGTAACTATTTTAATAAAACAAAAAAATCGAAATACCTTTTTTTCCTAATCAGTATACACCTGTCACATGACTCCGTTCTTTCCCAGCCTGTCTGTAGGGAAAAAGTGGCAGCTTATAGCTTATGTTCAAAATAAAAAAACAGCCTTTGGGATAAAGAGTAAAAATAAATCAATTTTGCAAATCACAGGCTTTGCCATGCTCCTCCAGCCTGTGTCTTTGAATAAGAGGGCGGTGAAGCCTCCATCAACCAACGTGCAATATCCCACCCCCATTGTGTTTAGCTGCTTAGTGGACATAGAGAAGGAGGGTGAGAGTGGGCTGTCATTTACTAAAAACCCACAAAAACCTGAGATCTTGAAAGCGGCCATTAATGGTTCCTGAACCAATAGGTTAAGGGAAGTGCATCCAACAACAACCATATAAAAAAAACTACAAAGGATATAGCACCTACTGTAGGCTACCAAACATGTATATTTATTATTATGAACATACAAAAATAAAAAAAACACCAGTGAACAAGCCATAACCCCCCTCAGGGATATATTGTGTCCGACTGCAGCGTGTGTGTTACACTCTTGCTTTGCGGGCCCTTCAGCATGAATTTGAGGTTGCCAGAGAACTGTGTACTGGCGGGGGTGGATGCGGAATCTTTATACACGTCTATCCCCCACCAGGTGTTGGTATACGGTGTGGCTCAGTGGCTTGACATGAGACACCGCTTGTCTGGCCTATATAATGAATTTTTGATAGAATTTTTGGATTTTGTTTTACATAATACCTTTTCTGTTTTTGATAAAAAGTTATATTGCCAGATAAGGGGTGTTGACATGGGTGCAGCATGTGCTCCCACATATGCATGCTTGCATCTAGGCTGATGGAAGAAAGAAATGGTGTACACCAGTCTGAGATATCAGAAAAATGTGGTGCTGTGGGTACGCTATGTGGACAAGGTGCTGCTGGCGTGGAGAGGCTCAGTGGAAGGGTTTCACCTGTTTATGGCTGAATTAAGTAGCAATGATATGAATATTTTTCTCACATATAAAGTTGATCAGCAAGAATTTGAATTTTTAGATTAAAAGTTAAGAAAAGTGGGGGACAGGATTGAGACCACCACTTACCGCAAGCCAACAGCAGGAAATATGCTTCTCGATTCCACCAGCCATCGCCCATGGTCACTAATAAAAGGTATTCCATATGGTCAGTTTCTACAGAGCAGGAAGAACCATTCAAATATTGAAAATTACCACATAGAAAGACTGAGTCTAAAAGAGAGATTTAGGGCATAGATAGAGGATACCCTAGGTTGGTTCTACATAAAGGTAGGATCACGGCTTTACAACGGGACAACGGGATAGCACACAAATATTGGAAAAAAAATGTTCAAAAAGAGACAGAAAGAATAGGATTGGTTACCAGGTATGGAACTGTTAGGAAACATCCCAGGCCATTGGATTGCCTATGCGCGGGCGCACGTAGCGTGTGTGTGCGCCCATGCACGTGCTTGTGTGCGTTTGTGCGCTTCTATACGCGTGTGTATAGTGGCCAATAGTGGCATTTAAGTGGACAGCACCAGGAAGCAAGTGCTGTCCATTCTACAGCGTTTCCCAGTGTGATTCCATGAATTGTTTCCTAAAGACTTCCTATATCTGTGACCGGGCTTGCCTGACCTTGTTGAACTCTGCCTGTGCGACACTCAGCTTGCCTATGACGACACTTCTGCTTGATCCTCTTGTATTTCAGCTGCCCGCCTGTTAACAACCATGCCTGTACCCGACTACCCACTTCTGCCTGCTCCTTCTGTACCTCACTTGCCCGCTTGTTACCGACCTGGCCTGCATCACCAATCTTCTGTCTTGCACAGGCTCCTGGAGGATCCTCACAACATCATCTGCATCCCTACCAGCCCTCGTGCCCCCCTTTGCTCTGGAGCCTCCTGTCTACTCTATCAGGGGTTCCTGAACCAGGGCCGTAAGAGAGGTTGCCCACTGCGTAGTCAGACTCCACCACCAGGTACATGACAGGAACACACTGGCACCAATTGCAAGCATTGTTGACTAAACACTGGCATATCATAATGCTGGATAAAAGATTGGAAAGCGGCGGGGCGTGGCTTGACCGCTGCCGAAGATGGCTGCTTGAGCACTCGGCTCCGCTCCTCCACAAAGCCACAAAGCCATACCAGCGCTCCAATCCAGCGTTATCACCCTCACAATGAATCGGGAGACAACACTCCCACTATTGCGACCTAACCTCGCGACCATACCGAAACACCGAAACACCTCCTCGCCTCGGCTCACGAGTTCGTCGGTAGAAGCCGTCGCCAGTTCGGTGCGGGGCGGCGAAAGGTTAGAAAATAGGTCGTAATACTATACGGTCACAAATCAGTTGTTACGAACGTTAACCACGGTCACACAAGGACAGTACATGGACCACCACCTCAGACTGATGCGTCACCCGTTGGAGAGAATGCCGGGACCAAGTCCTTGGGGACTATCTCATCTGTCCTCCGAGGTCTCGTTTCCCCCCGTGCTCCCGACCA
>BLSH010095882.1:81267-99847 GCA_018402905.1 Glandirana rugosa
TGTAACCTTACTCACGACCAATTGCTACCCCCCCCTCTTTATTCAGTTAACACGTATGTATTCTTCACCATCCCCCTACCCCATGTGGTGGGTCTTCCCCGGTACGTGGGGCTGGAGGGTCTTGTCTGTCCACGTTTATAGTCTTACTATTATTTTGTTTAATGTTTCTCGTACCATCGAGGTTTCTAAATCAACGAGTTCTTCCATCCGACGTTAAGCCTACGAAGTTGGAATCTAAGGTAGAGGAAACTTTATCTCCCTGAACCTCCACTCGGGACCGTTTGTATTTAAGGTACTCCGGAACTAACAAGTATCTCCTCTCCTACAGGTGATATCTCCCCCCCCCCCCCAGGTTCCAAAAGGTAAAAGACCGATGACTATCAGACTACCGATACTCGTATACGTCAGTAGCCAGAAAATGGAAAACCTTGGACCCCCCCCCCCCCTCTATAGTGGACATCCTCTCCTCTATGAACAATCAAGGCCTCATGGAATTTATGTTTGCCAGGGCTCACCTCCAAGTCCCTCTATTTCAAAGGAGATGGAATCTAAGGTTGAAGCATCCGAATTGCAGCCTACCTTCTTGAGCAACTAAATCTTTGGAGCTACCATGCTCTTTGTAATTTGTTTTATTATCATTCTGATATTTGCACCTGTCTGTTCTGGGAGGTCGGGGTGCATGGCCCCTTCTGGGTGGTGTACCCCATCCCCCTACCACTTCTTATGTATGCACAATTGACTTATTTCTCCCCCCCCATCGTTAACCAGCACTCATTCCAATGTTTTGGTAATGCTATACACCTCCTATCTTGGTTATCAAATGTTGTATGTATGCACATTGATGCTACTGATATCACTTGTACCTGACTTTTCTTTGAAAAATAAAATATAAGTGAAAAAAAAAGTGCGTTTGTGAGGTCAGGCACAGATGTGGACAAGAAGGCCTGGCTCACAGTCTCCGCTCTAAATCATTCCAAAGGTGTTCTATTGTGTTGAGGTAATGACTCTGTGCAGGCCAGTTAAGTTTCTCCACCCCAAACTCATTCATCCATGTCTTTATGGACCTTGTTTTGTGCACTGGTCCAAATTATTTGGTGGAGGGGGGGATTATGCAGTGGGGTTGTTTTTCAGGGGATGGGCTTGGCACCTTAGTTCCAGTGAAGGGAACTATTAAGGTGTTTGCATACCAAGACATTTTGGACAATTTCATGCTCCTAACTTTGTGGCAACAGTTTTTGGCCCCTTCCTGTTCCAACATGACTGTGCCCCAGTGCACAAAGCAAGGTCCATAAAGACATGGATGAGCGAGTTTGGGGTGGAGGAACTTGACTTGACTTGCCTGCACAGGCCTGACCTCAACCAGATAGAATTCCTTTGGGATGAATTAGAGTGGAGACTGTGAGTCAGGCCTTCTTGTCCACATCTGTGCCTAACGCTTTAATGATTAACTATTTGTTTACATAATCAATAACTTACCTGACCACTAGATGGCATTCAGAGAATAGAAATCCCTATATTAGGTTTTTGGTAATAAAATAGGTTTATTGGATTCAATATTTATAGGATAAACCAACTTTATCCTAAGATTGCTTTAACTATGTTATTTTGGTTAGACCACGGGTAGGCAACCTTAAAGAGGCAGAGATCTACCTGAACAACATGGGAGAAGTCAAAGATCAGCGAGCACAGTATCCAGTGTCCCCTCCTCACACCTGATTTAAACCTCTAATTGTTGTACTGCTGTGTTGCAATCATGTGCATTGCACGGCAATCATGGGTTTAAATCAGGTGATGAGGAGGAACCATATCGCCTCCTTACCACCTGTCAAGCACACGGGGATCACTTTTGAAAAGAGCAGTAGTGCCCGCTGCACTTGTGAATGAACACTTAGTTGCATTCGGCAGCAGCACCCTTAGGGCTCTATCACACTTAAAGTTGGGGGTGGCAAAACCCTGCAGTTGAATCATGGATTTACTGCCCCCAATCCCTACCCCCTTTAGCTGCTGAGGCAGCAGCCGAAGGTATACACATGCTGCATCAGGAATTAAACCCCCTGTTGCTTTTGGTGGGTGCTTTCTGCAAGCGCTCCACAACTGCATGCTTCTGTTGGGTCCAAGGGGTTAAAGCAAGTGGTGACAAAGCAACACACTTGACACAGGACATTTGCAGAGTGTCCTCATTCAATTGAATCAGTCATGCTTGGCAGGTGCTACACCCACTGACCATGACAGGGCATGTAACTCCTGCTGCAGCTATGACATGTGTACACCCCTTATCACTGCAGCTATAGGGGGTGTGGTTGGGGCAGAGGGTTGTAAAAACACATCTTAACTATGGCACTTTACTAACCCCCAAACTACAAATGTATTTATTTTAGGTACTTATATAGCGCCGTCAATTTACGCAGCGCTTTTACATATACGTTGTACATTCACATCAGTCCCTACCCTCAAGGAGCTTACAATCTAAGGTCCCTAACTCACATGCATACATACACATACTAGGGAAAATTTTAGACAGGATCTAATCAACCTACCAGCATGTCTTTGGAGTGTGGGAGGAAACCGGAGTACCCGGAGTAAACCCACGCAGGCACAGGGAGAACATGCAAACTCCAGGCAGGTAGTGTCGTGGTCGGGATTTGAGCCTGGGACCCTTTTGCTGCTAGGCGAAAGTGCTATACCCTACACCACTGTGCTGAACTCTCAATTGCGAAATCATTGTCCACTCATGTTAAGTTGTCAAGAGTCAGCTACAAGACTTCACTGTGACATAACAAAATATTAGAGGATTTGACCATACATTTGAAAATCTTAGCATTCAGCTTCCAATCTAAAGCTTCTGTATTACACAATGGCCCAAAGAAGTGGCCCTACATGGCCTGTACAAACCAACATTTGTAGTCATCTTACCTACCACTCTAAAATTCAAATCACTCCTAAGAAGTGCCTTTTTTCCAATTCAGTTGACCTTTATAACCTATCCATATATTGACAACTTTACTTTGAATACTTAATGAGATTCCAAGTGTCAAGGCAGGTGACACTTTGGAATCCATTATACGAGGTTCAATCACTTGCCTATATATAAGATTGCAGTTATTATTCTGTGAAGCACCCTACTTCTCTTTTTCCTGAAAGCAGTATGTTTCCTGAACCATATCTATGTAAGGAAATTGCATTTAAACAAGTATCTAGCAGCCCCTAGCCAGGTGGGAAACCATCTGTCTTTGGAGGTCAGGTGTAAATATTCATCATCTCCCTGTGTATTGTGCAAGGCATAGACATTATTAATGAGATTCATTATCATCCACTTACAGCTCACCTGTGTAACTGAGACAATGATCAACATGACATAATGTATTTTCATGCAGAGATGTTTTAACCCCCTGCAGACAATGTATTCACAGGCATTCACGCAGTCTTTCAAAGGCAAAAGTTGTTTAGCAAATGGTATTGTGTTAAAGCGTTTCAGTACCATGTCAAACCTGAATAGCACCACCATAATATTTGAGATAAACAAAGAAACAGGAATTTGCATTTTCGTTTCCCATTACTGTGATAAAAGGCATATCTTTTGCAGCTGTAGCTCATTCTCATTTATATTGCTTGATTTTTCCATTCAAAGTAATCAGGGATAGAGCTTGTAACTGCTGTGTTTGCTTACATATTTAATCCTTATTTTCACATTATGCCACACTATAATAACACTTTTTTTTTAAATGCATCTGTGTTAAATAATACAGACCTTGAAATGATCTGAATAATTGGGAACTAAGCTTTAAAAGAAACCTGCACTGTGGAAATATTTAGTTTATGATCTGTGCGGGGACAAGGTCATCCGCTGTCCAGGGCAAAGACATAAAACTGCACCCATCCTGCATGCATGTCTAATCATCTTCTGCAGCTGGGATTCCACTCCCAGCTGCCACCATGCTTGTCTAACTGTCAAGCTCTGTCAGCCCTGAAGTGTGCAGTGACCTCATGGGACCTTCCTGCTGTGTTTTCTGCCTCTGCCAGTCTCCTTGCATTGATTGTGAATAGTGCTGGACCAGCCAAAGGCAAAATGAAGGGCAGGTCATGCATGTGAGGCGCACACCTGAAAACTGTTGGAAGTTGTTGAGCTCGAGATTGGGAGGGGCTAATAGAAGTGCGAACAGCATGCCGTACAGGAATGGAGGGTAGAAATGCAGTGTGCGTTGTGCTTCACAGCAAATTGCAGGGTTCAATAGTGGTGAACAAAGCCTATTGTTGCAAAATATATGGCTAAAAGTGCTGCGGTATGATAGTAACAGGCTAACAGGGTATTCAATTATAGTAATATTGTCTTCTATAGAAGCAGTGCAGAATTGACAATATGCAGACAAAAAAAATGTCAAATTGAGTAATTGGGCAACAAACCGGCAATCCTTACAATACAAGAACAAGAAATGGGTAGTCATGACAATATGAGGGCAACAAATGGGTAATTGCAGCTGCCATGACTATGGTGGGCAAATTGCAACTGCCATGACTATGGTGGGCAAACTGCAACTGCCATGACATGACCCGTGAAGAAGATCAGTTTTTCAATTTCTATTGTAACACACCTGGGTGGGCTCGTAGCGCAATGCACCACGCCCTGAGCTCACCCTACCTTGAAGCCAATTCAGGTGCTTCAAAATACACCCCCTATTGGAATTCATGCATCTGGCGTCCTGCATGTGGGCCAGATGCATGGATGGGGGGAGGCACCTCGGCGCTCCTAATGGACGGGCTGCCCCTATAATACATATAATGTTGGTAGCATCTAAGACTCCTTTCACATTTGCAGTGGCATCTAACACCCTCTAAAAATGTGATCCATGGTGGATTGCTTTTCAGAGGACAGTGAATAGAGGTTTGCAGGCTTTTAGGAAAGGATGCTGCTTCCTCCTTTTTTCTTTGATAATCCTTTTTTTTTATTGCCAAATGGCAGGTTTTGATTTTCGTGACATTGCCGCCAGTGTGAGCAAAGCATTTGGCTCGTGGTTACGGCACAGCCCCATCCATTTCATGGGACAGTTTGACAGGTTGTGCCACCAGTTTAACTCAGTACATAGCATTAAAATTGCCGCACTCTAATTTGTACCCTTCTAGGCGCTTATACGCAGTGGTTTGGGGATAGTAAAAATGCTGATCAATCACCTTTTTTTTTTACCTACCTTGGCAGCCCATGCGAAAGGAGCTTAAAAATGCTAGGGCCCAGCCAGGATTGCAGTGTGGAGCATAAGGAGTCAAATCAAAACAGTGCTTCCTGGATTGCAGAAAATAAAGTTATAAACCCACATACCATTAGAGGGGGGGCTGACCTGGACATTGCACATCTTTCACAGGAAGCTTACTTTAGGAATGTGTCCTCCTGTACCTACATTCATTCAGATGTCCTGCTTTCCCTGCTACCTGAACATTGTAGCCAGAGAGAGAGGGGGCAGTATATTCGGCCCACTGTTCCTCACTGATAACTGTTCCCCCAGACTTCTCTGCTGCCACTGATGTTGTCATTACTGTGCTGACTGAGAGCAATTACAGCAACCTCTGTACTCTCAGTCATCTAACAGAAAGCCAGTGACTACAGGTGTGGATCTGGCTGGAGATCAATTCACCCCCCCTTCCAATGAAACACTGCACCTAGGCCAGTTGCCTCTCTGTAGCCCCCACCCCTATCCTTATGCCCTGGCTAAAATGCTCACTTCCCTTAACCACTTCAATAAAGGACGTTTATACCCCCTTCCTGCCCAGACCAATTTTCAGCTTTCAGCGCTCTCACATTTTGAATGACAATTACTCTCTCATGCTACACTGTACCCAAACAAAACTTTTATCATTTTTTTCACACAAATAGAGCTTTCTTTTGGTGGTATTTATTTATCTGGTGTTATTTTATTTTTTGAGACATAAGTGAAAAAAGTGTGAAAATTTTGAAAATAAAAAGAACACCTTTTTTTAGTTTCTGTGATAAAATTTTGCAAATAAGTAATTTTTGTTCATAAATTTGGGCCAAAACCTGTACTGCTACCTATCTTTGGTAAATATAACCCAAATAAGTGTATATTATTTGGTCTGTGTGAAGGTTATAGAGTCTACAAGCTATGGTGCCAATCACTGAAAATTGATCACACCTGATGTACTGATGGCCTATCTCATTTCTTGAGGCCCTGAAATGTCAGGAATGTACAAATACCCCCCAAATTACCCCTTTTTGAAAAGTTGACATTCCAAGGTATTTAGTAAGAGGCATGGCGAGTTTTTTCTCACACACAGCATTTGCATACTTCCAATTACACCCCAAAATACATTCTGCTACTTGCCCAGAGTATGGCGATACCACATGTGTGAAACTTTTTCACAGCCTGGTCACATAGTGAGGTCCAACATGCAGGGAGCACCGTCATGAATTCTAGGAGCAGAAGTTTCACATCTAATTTCCTAACAACCTATTACATTTTTGAAGGCCCTGGAGCACCAGGACAATGGAATTACCCACAAAATGACCCCATTTTGGAAAGCAAACACCCCAACGTATAATCTATGAGGCATTATGAGTCTTTTGAATCGTTAATTTTTTTCCACGAGTCTTTGAAAAACGTGTAAAGAAAATGAAAACACTTTTATTTTTACACAAAGTTGTCAATTTATAAGATATTTCTAACACATAGCATGTACATAGCAAAAATTACCCCCCAAAATATATTCTGCTACTCATCCTGAGTATGGTGACACCACATGTTTGAGACCTTTACACAGCCTGTCCACATAGAAAGGTCCAACATGCAGGGAGCACCATCAGGCATTCTAGGAGCAGAAATTTCACATCTTATTTCCTAACCACCTATTACAGTTTTGAAGGCCCTGGGGCACCAGGACAATGTATTTACCCACAAATGACTCAATTTTGATAAGCAAACACCCCAACATATATTCTAAGAGACATTATGAGTCTTTTGAATGGTTCATTTTTTTTCACAAGTTTTCGAAAAACGTGGAAAGAAAATGAAAACGCTTTTATTTTTACACAAAGTGGTGAATTTATAAGCTATTTCTAACACATAGCATTTACATAGCAATAATTAACCCCCAAAATATATTGTGCTACTCATCCTGAGTATGGCGATACCACATGTGTGAGCCTTTTTCACACCCTGGCCACATACAGAGGCCGAACATGCAGGGAGCACCATCAGGCGTTCTAGGAGCATAAATTACACATAAAATTTCATTCCTACCTATCACACTTTTGAAGGCCCTGGAGCACCAGGACAGTGGAATTACCCCCAAAATTGCCCCATTTTGGAAAGCAAACACCCGAGGTATATTCTATGAGGCATGGGCTGCCGATAGGTACTCGGGTACTCTGATGGGCTGCAGATAGGTACTTGGGTAGTTTGATGGGCTGGAGACAGGTACTCGGGTAATCTGATGGACTGGTAAAAGGTACTTGGGTACTCTGATGGGCTGCAGATAGGTACTCAGTTACTCAGATGGGTTGGTGACGGGTACTTGGGTAATCTGAAGGGCAGGTGACAGGTACTCGGGTAATCTGATGGGCTGGTGACAGGTACTTGAGTACTTAGATGGGCAGGTGACCGGTACTTGGGTACTCAGATGGGGTGGTGACAGGTACTGAGGTACTCAGGTGGGCAGGTGACAGGTACTCGGGTACGATAATGGGCTGGTGACAGGTACTTAGGTACTCAGATGGGCAGGTAACATGTACTCTGGTACGCTGATGGCCTGCTGACAGGTACGCTAATGGGCAGGTGACAGGTACTCGGGTACTTTGCTGGGCTGGTGACAGGTACTCGGGTACTCAGATGGGCTCTTGACAGATACTCGGGTACTCTGATGAGCTGGTGACAGGTACTCGGATACTCAGATGGGCTGGTGACAGGTACTCGGGTACTCTGATGGGCTGGGGATAGGTACTCAGATACTCAGATGGGCTGGTGACAGGTACTCGGGTACACAGATGGGCTGGTGACAGATACTCGAGTACTCTGATGGGCTGGTGACAGGTACTTGGGTACTCAGGTGGGCTCTTGACAGGTACTCGGGTACTCCGATGGGCTGGTGACAGGTACTCGGGTACTCTGATGGGCAGGTGACAGGTACTTGGGTACTCTGATGAGCAGGTGACAGGTACTCGGGTACTCTGATGGGCTGGTGACAGGTACTCGGGTAGTCTGATGGGCTGGTGACAGGTACTCTGGTACTCAGATGGGTTGGTGACAGGTACTTGGGTACTCAGATGGGATGGTGACAGATACTCGGTTACTCAGATGGGATGGTGACAGGTACTCGGGTACTCAGATGGGCTGGAGACAGGTACTCTGGTACTCAGATGGGTTGGTGACAGGTACTTGGGTACTCAGATGGGATGGTGATAGGTACTCGGGTACTCAGATGGGTTGGTGACAGGTACTCGGGTAGTTTGATGGGTTGGCAACAGGTACTCGGGTACTCTGATGGGTTGGTGACAGGTACTCAAGTACTCAGATGGGTTGGTGACAGGTACTCGGGTACTCCGATGGGCTGGTGACAGGTACTCGGGTACTCTGATGGGCAGGTGACAGGTACTTGGGTACTCTGATGAGCAGGTGACAGGTACTCGGGTACTCTGATGGGCTGGTGACAGGTACTCGGGTAGTCTGATGGGCTGGTGACAGGTACTCTGGTACTCAGATGGGTTGGTGACAGGTACTTGGGTACTCAGATGGGATGGTGACAGATACTCGGTTACTCAGATGGGATGGTGACAGGTACACGGGTACTCAGATGGGCTGGAGACAGGTACTCTGGTACTCAGATGGGTTGGTGACAGGTACTTGGGTACTCAGATGGGATGGTGATAGGTACTCGGGTACTCAGATGGGTTGGTGACAGGTACTCGGGTAGTTTGATGGGTTGGCAACAGGTACTCGGGTACTCTGATGGGTTGGTGACAGGTACTCAAGTACTCAGATGGGTTGGTGACAGGTACTCGGGTACTCTGATGGGATGGAGACAGGTACTCGGATACTCAGATGGGGTGGCGAAAGGTACTTGAATACTCTGATGGGCTGGTGACAGGTACTCGGGTACTCAGGTGGGCTCTTGACAGGTACTCGGGTACTCCGATGGGCTGGTGACAGGTACTTGGGTACTCTGATGGGCAGGTGACGCTTTTATTTTTACACAAAGTGGTGAATTTATAAGCTATTTCTAACACATAGCATTTACATAGCAATAATTAACCCCCAAAATACATTGTGCTACTCATCCCGAGTATGGCGATACCACATGTGTGAGCCTTTTTCACACCCTGGCCACATACAGAGGCCGAACATGCAGGGAGCACCATCAGGCGGTCTAGGAGCATAAATTACACATAAAATTTCATTCCTACCTATCACACTTTTGAAGGCCCTGGAGCACCAAGACAGTGGAATTACCCCCAAAATTGCACCATTTTGGAAAGCAAACACCCGAGGTATATTCTATGAGGCATGGTTTGCCGATAGGTACTCGGGTACTCTGATGGGTTGCAGATAGGTACTTGGGTACTTTGATGGGCTGGAGACAGGTACTCGGGTAATCTGATGGACTGGTAAAAGGTACTTGGGTACTCTGATGGGCTGCAGATAGGTACTCAGTTACTCAGATGGGTTGGTGACGGGTACTTGGGTAATCTGAAGGGCAGGTGACAGGTACTCGGGTAATCTGATGGGATGGAGACAGGTATTCGGATACTCAGATGGGGTGGTGACAGGTACTCGAATACTCTGATGGGCTGGTGACAGGTACTCGGGTACTCAGGTGGGCTCTTGACAGGTACTCGGGTACTCCGATGGGCTGGTGACAGGTACTTGGGTACTCTGATGGGCAGGTGACAGGTACTTGGGTACTTTGATGGGCAGGTGACAGGTACTCGGGTACTCTGATGGGCTGGTGACAGGCACTCGGGTACTCTGATGGGCTGGTGACAGGTACTCTGGTACTCAGATGGGTTGGTGACAGGTACTTGGGTACTCAGATGGGATGGTGACAGGTACTCGGGTACTCAGATGGGTTGGTGACAGGTACTCAGGTACTTTGATGGGTTGGCGACAGGTACTCAGGTACTCTGATGGGTTGGTGACAGGTACTCAAGTACTCAGATGGGTTGGTGACAGGTACTCGGGTACTCTGATGGGATGGAGACAGGTACTCAGATACTCAGATGGTTTGGTGACAGGTACTCTGATGGGATTGGCTCTTTACACTGATCGGAGCTGGGCTTTGTCCGACGGGCAAGCCTCAGCCCCAATCGCCGCGCTGTGTGCCCCTGGGGGTGCGCACAAGCGGCGTGCACATGGAGGTCGGTAGTGACCGGCTGTGATTGGACACAGCCGGTCACGTGGTAAAGAGCCAAGACTAGGGGAAAGTCCCATGGAATGGATAGAGCATCCTAGCCTAGAGCTTGCGGGTGCCATCTTTGGGAGAAGTAACACGTAGTCTGAGAGTTCTCCTCCAATACCACCCAATCTATGACCGATGTCCCCTAGACCTTGAAGATTTTGAACAGGTATCTGGGATTCAAGCCCCATTCATTCAGATCCAAGAATCTCCAACTCAGTTGATCCACCAGCTTGTTTTGTGGACCCGGAAGGTATGCTGCTGTTAGGGAAAATCTGGCATGCCACTCTGCCCAGTGGGAGGCTCCTGGTGGTGAGTAATGTCAAATTGCATTCCTAGATACTCTAGGACTTGAGCTGGTTACAACCGCCTCTTGTGATGGTTGATTATCCAACCAAAACGTCTGATCGTGCTGCAGGTTATCAGCATATGCTGTTGAAGGAGGGACTTTGATGCGGCCCGGAGGAGAATATCATCCAGATAATGAACAATTTGAATGCCTCTGATTCTTAAGGCAGCGATGACCACTGCCAAAACCTTAGAAAATGTTCTTGGGGCTGTGCACAGCCCAAATGGCAGACAATGAAATTGGAAATGGAAGCGATGGTGTGATGTACTTATGGGCACATGTAGGTAGGCATCCGCTCGATCTATTGACACTAGCAAATCTCCCTTCTTCACCATGGACAATGATGGTTTGTAAGGACTCCATTCTGAATGGAGGGACTTTCATGAAGGCATTCAGGGCTTTTAAGTCCAGGACAGGCCTGAATCCTCCGGAGGAGAACAGAGGAGAGTAGAATCTTTTTCCCTTCTCGTGCTCCAGAACTGGCAGAATTGCTTGAGATGCCAATAAATTCTTTACATACATTAATAAACAACGCCCTTTTCTCTGGACAAGTAGGAATTCGGGTCTCCACAGAATGAGACTAGGGAGGTCTTTCCTTGAATTATAGGCGATATCCTCTTCAAATGATGTTTAAGACCCAGGCATCGTAAACCACTTCCGCCCAGACCTCTCCAAAGTAAGACAGTCTGCTCCCACTTGGGAAGACTGGATGGGGACCCCTTCAGAAGAGCTTTCTGAAGCTTTCACTGGCTGGTTCACCTTGGCTTTGTTTTTTTTGGGAAAGGCTGGGCCCTGCCCCTTCCACTGCCTAAAGAACAGTCGCTCTGGTTGGTACACGGAAGCTTCCCTGAAACCTTCTTTAGATCTCTCTGAAGGACGAACGGGCTGAGGAAATATTTTCCTTTCCTGCGGAATAAGCCCCGAGTTCCCTCCAGAAGCTCGTTGAACCTCTGACTCCAAGGTCTTGCCCAAAATACTTCACATCGAAAGGAACTAAGCAAAGGCTGTGCTTGGAAGCACTATCCGCTGACCAATGCTTCAGCCATAGGGCTCTGCGTGCCGTTACAGAATGAGCCATCAATTTCACTGTCATCCTGACCTGGTCCAAGGCTACTCCTGCTAGAAAATACACTGTGATCCTAATGGACCCACTCCTGCTACCATGTACATTCTTTTGAGATCAGTATCTATCCTATGATCCATCAGATCTTGAAGGATACTGAGTCATCTAGAGGCAAAGTGATGTGCCGAGCTAGTCTCTGTAATGAGGTATCCACCTTAGGCGTGGAATTCCCAAGCTCCGCATCCTTAGAGCGGAAAGGGTACAACTTTGAGGCCCTGTTGTGGACGTTCAATCTTTTATCGGGCTTTACACATTCATCTTCCATTATTTCCTGTATTTCAAAAAAATTAATGGGAAGGACAGGAGTGACCTTTTCAAGTACGGGTAATATTTTCGCAGTTTTTTAGGGGGGTGTGGATCCCACTTTCCATTTCATAGCACTTTACTGACTCCACTAAAGGCCCTCCCACACCGAAGCGCTCTTAAAACACTGAGCGCCTTGAAGAGCTTTTCAGGCGCTTTTGAAGAGCTTTCCATTCATTTCAATGGAGAGGGGTGTATTTTCACTACCCTGTCAGTGCACTGCTCCAGTGTGAAAGCATTCATTGATTTTAATAGAAATAGGTTCTCGTGAGCTTTTCAGGCGCCTCTTAGCATGAAAGCGCACGAAAAGCGTTTCAGCGTAGACAGGCCTGAATCACACCCATGCATCTCCAGCGTCCCCCGCAGCCCACAGACCCACATCACAAAACATGATCCATAGGAAACCACGCCAAATAGACTGTAGTGCAAATCTGCAAAACGCACCAAAAACGCACGGGTGCGAATCAGGCCCAAAGAAGGAATCAAGAAAAAAATGACATGCATGAGTGTCTAGTTCCAGATCTGACTCAGAATCCTCTGAATGTTCATCTGAACTGTAGCGATATGTAGCATCTGGCTCTGATTCTGAAGCGGATGAGTGCCGTCTAGGCCGAGATCTCTTAGTTACGGTTTTCAAGCCGCCTTTGACTGCCGCGTTAATATAGTGCTTCACCTGGTGTGCATCTGCTGCATTATCACATGCGGCTTCCTTCAAACAAGAGAAGTATACACACCTCCCTGGCAGGGAGTTTGCCCGCATGCACAGCAGGCCTTCTCCTCATCCCGGGTCGAGGCCCTTCCACCTCCCTGGCAGGGCAGAAGATGAAGAAGACCTGCGCCTTTGCTTATGCACATGCTAGCGCTTAGTGGTCGCTTTCTGGCGTTGCAACAGCCATTGGCCTGGGCTCAAGGCAATGCAATGAGGCACCGGTGAGGGTGATCTGGAGTGGCGTTCCACAGGGATTTTATCCCGCCGTTGACCGCTCCTCTGACCCAACTTATCACACACTGAGCGCTTCTTTATTTGCGGGAGATGCGGCTCCTTAGTACTTCCCTGAAGGCGTTTATCCCGCATCCGGGTCTTCTCTCTGTCTAGAGAAGAATGCACTCTTTTAAAAATACAAAAAAAATAAAAATAAATAAAAATATAAAAACCTTTCCATGCTTTCTTCAGTGCTATAGAGGCAGGCAGGAGGACCCAGCAACTCAAGGCAGCAGCCATGTTGAGATCCCATATCACTCAGCACAGAGGCAGTGATTTTGAGACAAGCTGGAGCTACAGGTGTTGTAATCACAGCAGGGAAGCAGGAACCCGAGCATGGGAGAGGGCGTTCCTATCATACCAGGAAGTGACCACTCTCAGCAACCTCCTGAGAGTTCCTGTGGGACTACAAGCCTCAGCCTGCCTGCTGTTTCACCAATTTGCCACACAGCCCAAACCAGCAGTGTTCAACTGCTCTCTAGAGGCCAGTGTACACATGCAGTCCTTTATACTGCTGAACTGAGACTCTGTCTGCTTGCTGTCTCACCAATTCGCCACACAGCCCAAACCAGCAGTGTTTAACTGCTCTTCTGAGGCCGGTGTACACATGCAGTCCTTTATACTGCTGAAGTGAGACTCTGCCTGCCTGCTGTTTCACCAATTTGCCGTACAGCCCAACCAGCAGTGTTTAACTGCTCTCTAGAGGCCGGTGTACGCATGCAGTCATTTATACTGCTTCACTGAGACCCAGCACCAAGGGTACCCCACAAGGGGAGATTTATAGCCCAGACAGGGGGTCTTCTGAACTTAGGAGAGTGTATGAACCTGAGCAGGATCGCATGGACAAGGTTTTGCAGTAAGTCTCCTACCGTGCTTCTTCTTGTGTGTGTGTATGAATATATATTTCTCTTAAGAGGCGTCCGGAGTGAGGACGAAAAAAGAACAATTCATATGGGCAGACAGCCTCCTCTTATAGACTTGGAAAGAGGTTGCCCTGAAGGGGTCAGAGGGGGCGGAGCTGACCCATAGTAGGCTGACATAAGGAGGTCCTGGAAATATATATATATACACACATACTGTATCTCACAAAAGTGAGTATACCCCTCATATTTTTGTAAATAAAGTAGTGACTGTACAGCTTGTATAACAGGGTAACACATGTCTAAACTGCTGGCAACAAAAGTGAGTATGCCATTGAGCGATAATGTCCAAATTGGGCCCAATTAGCCACTTTCCCTCTCAGAGTCATGTGACTCGTTAGTGTTACAAGGTCTCAGGTGTGAATGGGGAGCAGGTGTGTTGAATTTGGTGTTATCGCTCTTACTCTCCCATACTGGTCACTGGAAGTTTAACATTACACCTCATGGCAAAGAACTCTCTGAGGATATGAAAAAAAGAATTGTTGCTCTACATAAAGATGACCTAGGCTATTCGAAGATTGACCCTGAAACTGAGCTGCAACATGGTGGCCAAGACCATACAGTGGTTTAACAGGACAGGTTCCACTCAGAACAGGCCTCACCATGGTCAACCAAAGCAGTTGAGTGTACGTTCTCAGCGTCATATCCAGAGGTTGTCTTTGGGAAATAGACATATGAGTGCTGCCAGCATTGCTGCAGAGGTTGAAGGGGTGGAGGGTCAGCCTGTCAGTGCTCAGACCATATGCTGCCCACTGCATCAAATTGATCTACATAGCTGTCATCCCAGAAAGAAGCCTCTTCTAAAGATGATGCACAAGAAAGCCGCAAACAGTTTGCTGAAGACAAGCAGACTAAGGACATGTATTACTGAAACTATGTCCTGTGGTCTGATGGGACCAACATAAACTTATTTGGTTCAGATGGTGTCAAGTGTGTGTGTGGTGGCAACCAGGTGAGGAGTACAAAGACAAGTGTGTTTTGCCTACAGTCAAGCATGGTGGTGGGAGTGTCATTGTCTGTGGCTGCCTGAGTTCTGCAGGCACTGGGGAGCTACAGTTCATTGAGGGAACCATGAATGCCAACATGTACTTTGACATACTGAAGCAGAGTATGATTCCCTCCCTTCTGAGACTGGGCTGCAGGGCAGTATTCCAACATGATAATATCCCCAAACAGACCTCCAAGACGTAATAAAAGTGAATGAGCCCTCGCGCTACTAAAAAGGCTGCTATCTGACAGGGACAGCTGCTGCAATACTAGGTATTTAACACAATAATACTGAAGCAGGTAAAAGTGAGTAAAGGTACTGCGTATGCTGCCAAAGTGAGTGACAAGCAATATAAATTATCATCAACCAAATAATAACACAATGATAATATAATAATCAATATCAGTGCAATCTTAGGGTATCATTAAATGTCCAACAGTAGTGGTCCAAGTGAAATATGTTTAGGAAAGTGCAGTGTATTAATAACTAACATGAATAGTTCAAATAGTATAAGTGATCTCCAATAAGTAGTGGTTGTAGTTCTTCGTCCTCCCGCCAGGTGGGTAACAGAGATACGTGTTGGGGACTCCTGGGCTCACAGGACTCTTACCTCAAGTAACTCTCAAATGCGTAATGGGTATAGTCCTCCACGAATATCCTTGTAGGGTGGTCCTCCTCTCCTTTAGGGACGTCACCTTCTCATCTAGACCTTGTTGGTGTGCAGGGAATGGTAATGGCATAGGGGTGCCTCCTAAGTGAGGTTGGATGGTCCAGGGTCAGCCTACTTCTCCACTGGTCTAAGCTGGGCTAATACTCCGTCATATAAAGGAATAAAAGAGTTCCCCCATAGTGTAGTATGTTATAAAAACAACATGTTTATTAAGTAACAAGTGCCTGCTTACATTAAAATAGTGAAAATACGCTGTAGGTATATAAAATGTGAACACGGTGCCAGACCGCTCCTCACTGTGCTTCCAATGCTAGTTTACAATCCGGCCACGTCCTACGCGTTATGTCACGTCACGTGAGTTCATCAGGGATGCCAATGCTGTCAATTTATCTGAACTGCCCGGAAATGGCTCAGCGGCCATTTTGTTGGAGTACAAACGTCTGTACACTGGCGGCCATGTTGCCAGTGATATCAGCTACATACTTTGCTTACACTTCCTTGTTATGTTACCTCCCTTAGGGGCGGGAGTAGGTGGTGTCATTGGAATGTGATAGGACCGTTGTCACAGATGTACGGAAGAGTGTATATTCAAGATAATCGGGGACTCAGGGCACTGATCCAAAGAGAGTGTGAATTCACAATAAAGCCAGCTTAATATGAATTAATGTTAATAGTGTGAAGACGCTTATGATTAGCGGCAGTGGGGGAGAAGATTACTGATAATGTCTTGCTGCCTGAATACATTTAGCTGGCAGTATGATAAGTGCTTGTATTGCCGTAATGGAATGGACTGTATAGTGGCCGGCCAATGACCGAATCATCTACTGAGAATTGTCTTTATTAGACCTAATGACTAGATGGCGAAGGTCCGGGGGAATGAATGTAAACACAAAGTCCAGAGGAGAGGAAAAAAAACCCACACAAAAAAGCAAAAAAAAAAAAAAGTAAAAATCTCCTGAGGGAATAAATGGAAGTGGAGAGGGAAATGAAAGTAACGATGACTAAGAGAATAAAAGTAGACATAAAAATAATAATAACAATAAAAATAAAAATATAAATAAAAAAATAATAATAAATATAAAATAATAAAAAATAAAAATAAAAATACAATAAACAATAAAAACAAAAAGAAAAGAAAAAGAAAAATAAGAGGTGAAAGTAAAACATGAAAATGGAAATAACCATATAAATGAAAATAAAAATAAAAATTAAAATTAAAATAAAAATAAAAGTAAAAATAAAAATAAAAATAAAAAAGCGCATGTGAAGAAAAGGAGACCGCAGATGGTCTGAATGGTATCTCCAAATCGTATGTGGTGTGCTGCAGGGACAAGGAGTGATGATGGTGTAAAATTGAAATGCTGACACTGGAAACAGAATCAGGAGCAATCCCAGAAATAGATACAAACAAAAATACTCAACACAGATCAATACATAATTGTTCTCACAAGAGTTAAAAGTCGCTTAAAAAAAATTGAGATCAAACTCTATGTTTAAACCCCTCGGGGTGAGAGTATTAAGGGTATATATCCATCTCGATTCTTTTTGGCTGAGAATTCTAATTTTGTGGCCTCCCCTCCAAGGTTTAGTGTATTTTTCAATAGCCCAAAATTTTAACTGGGAAGGGTCTCTATTGTGCTTGAGTGCAAAATGTTTAGACACATTGTGCTTGGGGAAGCCTTTGCGGATGTTTTGTATATGTTCCTTTATTCTCACCCGTAGGGCTCTTTTGGTTCTGCCTACATATTGCAGGTTACAACTACACTGTAGGACATATACTACCCCTTCTGTGTTGCACGAAATGAAGTCTTTGATCTGATATGTTCGGTTGGTAGATGTGGCTGTGAATTGGGTTTTTTTGGTCTTGTCATTGTTCGCATGTATACATGCAAAACATCTCTTGCAGGGGTAAAAACCAGTGCCCGTAAAGAACGTGAAGGAGTTCTTGGGTGGGGGTTGTACTACGTTTTTCACTACCAGGTCCCTAATCGTTGGGGCTCTCCTATATATAAACTTCGGCCTGTCAGGTAGGATTGATTGTAGGTGTCTATCCCCTTTCAGTATGTGCCAGTGTTTGGATATTAACTTCTCCACTTCCTTGTATTGTATATTATAGTCCAGTATCTGTCCACTTAAATTAAAGGTTCCCAACTCCTAGTGATCTCTTTTTCGCTTGGGATCTCTTCCCTGCTCTGCATCCTCTCTTACACCCTCGTTTCCTTCCCGGTCCTCTCAGGGTCTCCTTCTTGGTGAATGTGGTGTTTCTGGTACTCTCCTCTGTGGGGTTTGATACCGTTCTTGGCCTCTCCTCCTGGGTGAGTGGTCCTTTCTGTCTCGGTCTAAAAAAGGCTTCCTATACTGGAGGTAGGATGATTCTGCATAGTTACTAATCGGATCATACCTATTATAGGTGGAGAAGGCATCTTTAACCACTTCAATACTATGCACTTAGAACCCTTCCCTACCAGACCAATTTTCAGCTTTCAGTGCTCTTACACTTTGAGTGACAATTACTCAGCCATGCTACATTTTCCCAAGATTCACGTATCATAACTTCACCAATTTCTACGGAAGAGGTGGATATTATCCATACTAGGCTAATCATTGATACGTCTTAGTAGGATGGAGGTCATATCCTTCGGAAAAAATCTGGCTCTGTCTTTCCTGGTGAGTGGGTCCTCCTCTCCGGTTCTTGCCATAGTTTGGGGTGTCTCCTCTCATGGTCTTTGTGGTGTAAGTGGTTCTTCCTCTGGGACTCTCCTGGCCCTTCCTTTGCTCCCACATTCTCTCCTACGTCTCGTCCCTTCTCTAGGGTTCGCTTTTTCTCTAGTGATCCTCAACCCTTGGAAATTA
>BLSH010095882.1:119821-163563 GCA_018402905.1 Glandirana rugosa
TGACCCCAAAGATAAAAGTCTAAGGGGGTCAGATTGGGAGACCTTGGGGGCCATTCAACTGGCCCATGACGACCAATCCACTTTCCAGGAAACTGTTCATCTAGGAATGCTTGGACCTGACACCCATAATGTGGTGGTTCACCATCTTGCTGGAACTATGATGTCGGTGATAGGGAATTGCTGGTCATCAAGTCGGCTTTGGAGGAATGGCGGTACCTCCTGGAAGGAGCAGCTCACCCGGTATTGGTTTGTACTGACCATAAAAACCATAAAAAAACTATATGCTGTGAAGATACGAGATGTGCAGCACCTGAAACTACGGATAATGGAAGCCTGTGCTAGCATTTCTCCTGCGGTGTTGCTATCAGTGTGTGAAGAGTGGGAGAAGAGGGTTGCATTGACAATCCAACACAATGGGCAGCACATTGAACACATTTTATAAGTGGTCAGTAGTTTGTAAATAACTCATGAAAGAATAAAGTTACGTTAAAACCAAGCACACCATTGTTTTTCTTGTGAAATTCCCAATAAGTTTGATGTGTCACATGACCCTCTTCCTATTGAAAAAATAAAAATTGGATTCAAAATAGCCGACATGGTCACCACCCATCTTGAAAAGTTTCCCCCCTCACATATACTAATGTGCCACAAACAGGAAGTTAATATCACCAACCATTCCCATTTTATTAAGGTGTATCCATATAAATGGCCCACCCTGTACATTGGGGTGTTTGCTTTCCAAAATGGGGTAATTTTGTGGGTAATTCCACTGTCCTGGTGCTCCAGGACCTTCAAAAGTGTGATAGGCAGGAATGAAATTAGATGTGTAATTTATGCTCCTAGAACGCCTGAAGGTACTACTTCAATGCTGGACCTCACTATATGGCCAGGCTGTGTAAAAGTCTCACACATGTGGTATTGCCATACTAAGGACAAGTAGCAGAATATATTTTGGGGGGGGTCATTTTTGCTATGTACATGCTATGTGTTAGAAATATCATATAAATTGACAACTTTGTGTAAAAAAAATACATTTTCATTTTCTTTCCACATTTTCCGAAGACTTGTGGAAAAAAATGAACAGTACAAAAGACTCATAATGCCTCATAGAATATACGTTGGGGTGTTTGCTTTCCAAAATGGGGTCATTTTGTGGGTAATTCCATTGTCCTGGTGCTCCAGGTTCTTCAAAAATGTAATAGGTGGTTGAGAAATGAGATGTGTAATTTATGCTCGCAGAACGCCTAAATGTGCTAATTCAATGTTGGGCCTGTGTATGTGGCCAGGCTGTGTAAAAGTCTCACACATGTGGTATCGTCATACTCAGGAGGAGTAGCAGAATATGTTTTGGGGTGTCATTTTTGCCATGTACATGCTATGTGTTGGAAATATCTTATAAATTAACAGCTTTGTGTAAAAAAAATGCGTTTTCATTTTTTTTCCACATTTCCAAAAACTTCTGGAAAAAAATGACATGTTCAAAAGACTCACCATGCCTCAAAGATTATACGTTGGGGTGTTTGCTTTCCAAAATGGGGTCATTTTGTGGGCAATTCCATCGTCCTGTTGCTCCAGGGCCTTCAAAAGTGTAATAGGTGGTTGAGAAATGAGATGTGTAATTTATGCTCGCAGAACGCCTAAAGGTGCTACTTCAATGTTAGGCCTTTGTATGTGGCCAGGCTGTGTAAAGGTCTCACACATGGGGTATCGCCATACTCAGGAGGAGTAGCAGAATGTATTTTGGGGTGTCATTGCAAGTATGCATATGCTGTGTGTGAGAAATAACTTCTTGTTTAACAATTTTGTGTAAAAATAAAAAAAAAAATTCTTCATTTTGCAATGAATTGTGGGAAAAAAATTACAGCTTCCAAAAACTCACCATGCCCCTTACTAAATACCTTGGAATGTCTACTTTCCAAAAAGGGGTCATTTGGGGGGTATTTGTACTTTCCTGGCTTGTAAAGCCTCGTACACATGGGACGATGATCATACGTACGATCATCGCAAATCGTATGTTGGCTGTTGTATCTAGCATACTGACTGCACTACACGATCGTACGACCGCAGAAGAACGTTCAGGTGCATGTAATTAGCATCCGTCCGTTTCTGACTTATGAGCATGCGTGTTTAGCACAACACAACTTGTTGTACCAACTGCTTTGTACACACGATACAACGGTCGTATGCAAGCTTGTTTGTACGACCAAGTTTTATAGTCTGCTCATACAACTCCCCTTGTACGACCATCGTATGTTCAGCTGTTCAAATCGCGCATACAAACTATCGATTACATATATGACAGTCGTTAGTACGACCTGTTGTATACGACCGTCGTACCGTGTGTACGAGGCTTTAGGGTCTCAAGAAATGAGATAGGTGGTTAGTACATCAGGTGTGATAAATTTTCAATGATTGGCACCATAGCTTGTAGACTCTATAACGTTCACAGAGAATAAACAATATACACTAATTTGGATTATTTTTACCAAAGATATGTAGTAGTATAAATTATGGCCTAAATGTATGAAGAAAAATATTTTTTTTTCAAAATTTTTCAATACAAACTAAAAAAAAGTGTTTTTTTTTTCAAAATTTTTGCTACTTTTTCGCTTATATTGAAAAAAATAAAAAACCCAGCAGTGATTATATACCACCAAAAGAAAGCTCTATTTGTGAGAAAAAAATGATAAAATTGTTGTTTGGGTACAGTGTAGCATGACTGAGTAATTGTCATTTAACGTGTGAGAGCACTGAAAGCTGAAAATTGGTCTGGGAAGGAAGGGGGTGTAAGTGTCCTGTATTGAAGTGGTTAAAGGAATATTTCATTTTTATTTTTTCATTTTAATCATTATTAAAATCACTGCTCCTGAAAAACCAGTCAATTTAAAAACTTTTTTTGCATTGATACATGTCCCCTAGGGCAGTACCCAGGTCCCCATACACTTTTTATGGCAATAACCTGCATATAAACCTTTAAAATGAGCACTTTTTATTTTTCATGTTCGTGTCTAATAGACAGTAATAGGGTTCAAATTGTTTGCCTGTTCGCAAGTTCTGGTGCGAATCAAACAGGGAGGTGTTCGGCCCATCCCTACAATCCAGAAACAAATAGGTGCTTTTGGTTGTTAATGCCAGCAGTGTTCAAACATTCCTTACCGGATAGTATGATCTCAATGGTTGAAGATCAACTGCGTTTAGCTGTAATACAGCAATAAACCACCAATGGTAATTTCGCTCACTATGGCTCTACAAAGGTTTCACATAAGGCACGTAATGTAAAAAGAAGAAGGATGGCAAAAACTCATGGTGCGGTATTTTAAAAACACATAAAATTTATTTTGCCATTGCACTCACATGAGATACAGGTAAGATTGCAACGTCCAGGAACAAAGATGGTGCCACCGCAACTTCCACCAACAAGCACAATGATGTCACAGGCCTAGTCTCCACCACTCAGTTCAGTCATTAGTATGTTACATAGTTACATAGTTAGTGAGGTTGAAAAAAGACACAGGTCCATCATGTCCAACCTATCTGTGTGCTTTTATGTCAGTATTGCATTGTGTATCCATCAATGTTGTGGTCCCTTAGGTGCCCATACAATAGTTTTTTGAAATTATCTATGCTCCCAGCTGAAACCACTGTATAGTTACATAGTTAGTAATCCAGGAGTAAGGGGATGACAGTTCTATCTGTGGCTTTTCACATAAGAAAAAACATCTGAAGTATACGGCATATGAATGACATGGAGACCAGTTAACAATATGTTAGAAGAAGTTTCTTTTTTCAATCTGTGAGGACACAGTCATTTTGTAGCTGGTTTGTCGTTGTTGCTGATCAGTTCTAAAGAAAAAGAAGCAAAAACATGTTTTTTTTTTCCTCTTCTGAGGTCCCTAGCTTCTCAACCAAAATCAAAACTAACTTTCGTCCAGGAGCAAAATGTTTCCACTGCAATTTGCTTAATAGGTTTATTACCTAGAATCAACATCACCATCTAGTGGCAATAATGTGGTATTTTTTCTGATTGAGTTATTGCAGGAAAAAGACAGCACTATTGCCACTAGATGGCGATGATGATCCTTAATTAATATGAATAATCCACTAACTGGTACATGATACTGAAATGGTGCAAGCATCTACTTGTATTTGGGCACATGTACTTCTATAACAGGAACCTGAACTAAAAAATCAGGCAGTGATTGTAACGATTTTCTGGAGGGTGGAAACATCTCTATCCATCCAATGGGTGGGGATACATCTCTGTATTGACACCATAGAGAGTTGGAAAGAGACAGGAGAATACTTCTTCCTGTAATGTTTTAATCAAGCTAACAAAAATATATATATTATATATATATTGTGGGAGATGGGGATCACTCTTCAGAAGAAATGATTCAGCATGGAGATCAGTTTCTTTAAAATCTGGTGGTTTGCCAGGTTTTATTGTCACAGGTTTGCAAGGTCAAAACACATAAGGAAAAAAAAAACAGAAAACAAAACCTCACTGTCCGACACTAAACTATACAGTCGGGTTCCTCTCTATACAGTGAGGGGCTGTCCCCGATACCCACAAAACATAAGCACAGTGCAAACCTTAATCTTTGAGTCCAATATTAACGCACATAGCTCACCCAGCTTTCTCCCTCTAAGATCCAGGATAGAGTCCTGCTCTGCTCTTTTCCTGGTCATTAAATATGGGTGGAGAGGGGTTTGAGGGGTCCAGAAAGTCCGGGTCGGAACCAGCCCTACCACGGTGGCTGGCAAAACCTGGCTCGGACTCTCGCTAGTCACCTTAAAATGATCAAAATGATCGCATGCAAGGTGACAAGTGTCGCCCGTCTATTGTGGCACCTCGCATAATGTCACATATCCCCCCCTCTGCTCAAGCCCCTGGGGTGAAGCAACTCTCCCGACCATGCAGTGGGCCCGAAAAGGCCATCTGCGTTATTTTGGAGCCTTGCAGCCCGGTGTTCCACTGAGAATTTAAACGGCTGTAGGGCCAGGAACCACCTAGTCACCCGGCTATTTTTCTCCCGGTTGTTACACATCCACTTAAGGGGGGCATGGTCGGTGACTAGCCTGAATAACCTTCCCAGCAGGTAGTATTTTAGGGCCTCTAAGGCCCACTATATAGCCAGGCATGACTTCTCCACAATGGCATAATTAATTTCATGCCTATTAAGCTTAATGCTTAAGTAGATGACCGGGTGCTCCTCACCATCTCTGATCTGGGACAGAACAGCACCTAGTCCCCCCACAAAGGGCTTGCTTCAAATTCTGGAAGGCCTTCTCGGCTTCGGGATTCCACTTAACCATTCCTGACCCTCTACCCTTCGTCAGACCGGTCAGAGGGACGGCAATGGTGGCAAAGTCAGGGATGTAGTGTCGGTAATACCCTGTAAACCCCAGGAAGACACAAACTTGTTTCTTGTTCACTGGTTGGGGCAACTTTTGAATGGCCTCAATCTTATTTGTCTGGGGCTTAATCAGACCCCGACCAATAACATAACCAAGGTATTTGGCCTCCTCTAGACCTATGGCACACTTTTTTGGGTTGACTGTTAAACCTGCTACCCTCAGCGAATCTACCACTGTCTGCACACAGGGCAGATGTGATTCCCAATCTGGACTGTAAATGACCACATCATCCAGATAGGTCACTGCATAGGGTCGATGCAGCCTCAAAGTTTTGTCCATCATCCTCTGAAAGGATGCAGGGGCCCCATGCAGACCAAACGGCATTCGCTTGTATTGGAAGGACCCTTCTGGGGTAGAGTAGGCCGTTTTTCCCTTTGTTGACTCCGTTAGGGGGATCTGGCATTATCCCTTAGTTAGGCCTAGGGTTGTTATGTACCGGGCATCTCCCAACCTATCCACAAGTTCATGAACCCGCGGCATCAGGTATGCGTCAAACTTAGACACTTCATTCAGCTTCCTGAAATCGTTACAGAACTGGATAGTGCCATCTGGCTTTGGGACCAGTACTATAGGGCTCGACCAGGCGCTGTGGGACTCCTCTATCACGTCTAAGTCCAACATGGTTTTTATTTCTCTCGCTGACTCCTCTCATCTAGCGTCAGGTATTCTGTAGGGTTTTACATTTACACAGACCCCTGGTTCCGTGATTATGTCATGTTGTAGTACAGTGGTCAATCCTGGGTAGAGAAAAGAAAAAGTCTCTATTTTTTCTGACAAACTCCTTAACGTCATTTTGTTGCATCAGGGACAAGGACTTGGTTATGGGGACATCCGGGGTTAGGGGTAACCTGTGCTTTTGGAGAGTGGGCACCTCCAATAAACTCTCTGTGTCCTTCCATGGTTTTAGGAGGTTTCCTTTTCCCAGGCTGGTAAACTTTGTAGTTTACTTCCCCTACACTTTCCCTAATCTCAAAGGGACCCTGCCACTTTGCCAGGAATTTACTTTCAACCGTGGGGACTAGCACTAGCACTTTGTCTCCGGGGTTGAAAGTTTGGGTTTTGGCACCCAGCTTGTAAACCCTTCTCTGGGCTTCCTTGGCTTGCTCCATATGCTCTCGTACAAGGAGCAGGGCAGCTGCGATTTGATCCTGCATCAAGGAGACATGCTCTGTGATGCTTCTATGTTGGGTGGCCTCTCCTTCCCACATATCGTGTTTTGCGATATTTAGCAGTCCCCTGGGATGTCTACCATGCAAGAGTTCAAAGGGGGAATACGCCATAGATGCCTGTGGAACCTCTCATATGGCAAACATGAGGTACGGCAGCAAAAAATCCCAATTTTGCCCATCTTTATCCACCACCTTTTTTAGCATACTCTTGAGGGTCTTGTTAAACCTTTTCCTCCATCAGTTTGGGGGTGGTAAACACAGGTACGGAGATGGGAAATTTTGTACAACTTGCACAATTCTCTGGTCACTCTGGACATAAACGGGTACCCTGATCCATCAAGACTTCTTTAGGGATCCCCACCCGACTAAACACCTGGACCGGTTCCTTGCCGATAGTCTTAGTGGAGGTATTCCACAAGGGTATGGCCTCAGGATAACAGGTTGCATAGTCCAGGATCACCAGGATGTGCTGGTGTCCCTGGGCAGATTTCACTACTGGTCCCATGAGATCCATGTCAATTTGCTCAAATGGCACTTCAATTATGGGCCGTGGGACAAAGGGACTATGAAAATGGGGTGAGGGGGCCGTCATTTGACACTCAGGGCATGATTCACAGTATTCTTTGACATCTGCATACAATCCAGGCCAGAAGAATCTCTGGGTTATTCTCTCCCTGGTTTTCTCCATACGCAGATGTCCCCCCATTACATGCCCATGGGCCAGATCTAGCACCATCCTGCGGAAGGGTTTGGTAACCACTAGCTGTTCCACTTCGTCCTCCCCATGTTTCACCACCTAATACAACAAATCCATCACCCCCCCCCCCATTAGGGTCCACAGGTTCCTCATCCATCACCTTCACGTTTTCTCTGGCTCCCTGTGGCATCTCGTAGTTGTTCTGTACAGAAGTCCTCTCTCCGGACCTCTAAGTCATGTACCACATTCTGTTCACTCTCACTGTCAGGGTCAGAGATATTGTCTGGGTCATTAGCCCCCCTCTGAGAGCTATCTTCCAGCTTCTTTGCCTCCCCAGCCAGTACAAGAAAAGGAAGAGGGTCCTGCCAGACTCCCCTTCCAGTTGACAAAACGAGTCTGGCGCGAGGTCCCGTGCTTCCGCGGCAGGGGTAGCTCTATCCTCCAGACTCCCTGTGCCTTCCCATAACCTCCAAAAATGGGTAAAATCCCTGCCCACTAGGGCGTCATAAAAAAGTGAAGGCATCAACCCCACGGAATGAGTCACGCTACCGCAAGGGGTGTCAATCTCAACCACCGCCGTCTGGTAGTCACGGGTGTCACCATTGATTGCAAATGACACCGACAGTGCTAGGGTGTAACCTTGCAGAATTTACACAATTGCTTTTTACCAATGTTACCACACTATCCAAGTCAAGCAGTTCAGTGACTGGTCTCCCATCAACAAAAATCAAACACATTTGCTTCTCCATGCAACTTGAACATGACGCTGTATATGCCACTTGTGAAAAAAGAGAAAGGCATCTATACACATAAGCATAATCGCATTGCATGGGTTCATCATTTAGGGAACAATTGGCAACAATATGGCCCAATGCATGGCATCGGTAGCACTGTATGTGTTCTATACCTAGTCCTCTCAAGAGTCCACAAGACCTTCCTAGCTTCTTTGGCCAGTCTCCAGGTCTAGAGCCCCCAGTCTCTTTAACCGTATCAGTCTTATCAAATTTTCCCACGCACCTGAACCCTGGAACAGTCTTACTGAGTCCACCGGGCGATCTTTAACCTCTAGACACATTGGATTGGGGTGCAGATGGGCGCAACAAGTCCTCAGCAGCCATGTATCTCTTCACCCATACACTTTATACAAGGAATGCTCTCATTCCAACAACTCCCACTGACACATCTGAGGTCCCTGCACCCCCTCCCTCACTCACTGACACCTTTTTAGTTTTAGAGACCCACATACCTCTAGATGTGGGTCCACCCATGTAAGCCCAAATCAGGTCTCACAGTTCAATATCATCAACTTATCCCCACACAGGTTGACCATGGAGGAGGAGCCTATTTTCCAAGGGTCTCAGCTTCTGCCCTCAAGCAGAGGCTGACCCCTTTGAAACAATATGTATGACAATGCAATGTTTTGAAATATTTATATGATATCCACAATGATACAATGTATGATGTGTTCTGTTGCCATTTGGCCTCACACTGTTCTCATAATGCTATTACATACAATTTGGAACAAGCTCATTGACCGCATCTTCACTGCCCCCTCACCTGTCCTTTTCCCTCCTTTTCTCTTTCTTTTTTTCTCTTCTCTTTTTTCTTCCATCACCACTTCCTTCCCTAGATGTGGATTGCGGGATCTTGGAGGCTCCTCCTGTCCGCGTGCCACGGGGAAGATGTGGATTACCGCCCGGCGCACACAGGCCCCCATGCCCCCCCCGGGCGGGGGGCTTGTGTTTTTCGGGGGGACCCTGATCCCCCCCATCAGCGTCGGTGGGACCTCTCTGCATGACGCACTCCCGGCCTCGCTCCGGGGCTGCGCCGTGCAGAGAGACCCCTGGGGGCCAATCTTGAGAACCCCCTTTGGCTGACCGCACGGGATTGGGAACATTCAGTATCCCTTTGGGTACAATTGGGATGTGGTTCCCTCCTGCTTCCTCTTTTCCCTTTTTTTTTTTTTTTTTGTGGCCCCCTCCATTTTTTGCCTATTGCTATCCATTTTCTGATATGACTCACTGACCGTTGATGTCTCCGGTGCGCGTTTTTCTAATTGCCCACCGGGGGGAGTGAGCATGACTTTTTTCTGCTGACTCCCAGTGTGATAGACTAGACTTATAGCAAACCACTGGCTCTTTATGGATTTACTTCACTGTGTGCTGCATGACATCATCAGTCATGCGCCGACACCGTGAGGTCATCCATGGGCGTGGAGGGGTCACATGATTGAACTTTTTGGCGCCAAAATCCCTGATAAAAAGAGAGAGTGGCAATGAATTCAGCAGCCACCGCCTCTGTAGCAGCTCGGACCACGCTATTACCCATCCACCCACAGGTAAAAACTCTCTTTAAATATCCCTCTGGACATGTACTCTTTTGCCCCGAACTGACCATCATGCACTATATGTGCAATGATTGGTCATTTTCCGGGATGGCTATGCACGATGGGGATTATGTGGATCCATTTGGTGGTCCCCCTGATCTCCCACCGTTTCATCGCCCAATGGTTATATTTCTAGATTCCTGTTCCTTATTTCCCTTTTTTTGCTCCGTTCCCAGGCCTTGTGATGTCAGTGCAATGGAGGGTCTCTCCTGCTTCTTGGCTTTGCCATATGCAGGGGGCCCTTGTGGTGCCTGGAATCCTCGGGGTGACGCCTGACCGGTGGGGGTCTCCTTGTTCCCTGCTCTCCCAACATCACATGGGGACTCTGTTTCTTCCTTATCCTTTCAGAGGTGGCTCTGGATATGCGGTATGACCTCTACTTCTGGTGTGGGGTGAGTTTGCCCTCCATGGCTTTGTTCCTATACCCCTAACCCTGTTGCATGCAATACCAGTGTATAATGTTATGATGTCTTTCAGAATATGTACATGGGTTACTAATTGGCCCCTGAAGAAGGGTAGTCCATCCCGAAACATGTTGGGCCTTTACCCATCAGGATTCCATCTCTACACATGAACCACACCGCTTTTATGTACCAGCTCTGGAATGTAACAACTTTGGTCTTGATGATTTTATTAACATATGTGACTTGGCACATGTTTGTAATTCTGTGTTCTTCCTTTCTCTGGAATAAAATGTATTATTTTTTATAATTTCATTGTACTGCCTTTAAAGTCCCGCTATATGTACTGGGGGAGTACCTTTTTGCTACTACTTGAATGGGATGTTGGCAGACCTCTTTTGATAAGGTTGGGGTTATTTTCATATATCTCTTCACGAGGTTCACCAGTTGGCTTGCAGTTTTGGGGTCCCCATGGCTGACCCTTTTCCTCAAGGCTGCAGGGAGCGCCCATAGATAGCGGTCCATGACCACGCACTCCACAATCTGTGGACCTGGCAAAGTCTCCGGCTATAGCCATTTCCTGTTAAGGTGAACTAGGTTGAACATCTGCGAACGGGGTGGCATGTCGGTGCAGTAGGTCCACTGCAATGGTGACCCTCAGGTGTGTGAGTATTTCTGCCTTTAGAGTCTCATAGTCCTGGGCCTTATCTGTTTCCAGATCACAATAGGCTTTTTGAGGTTTGCCGGTCAAGAATGGCACTGTTCTTTTGGCCATCCTTCGTGAAGATTGACTCTTTCAAAGGTTGTGAGGTACGTCTCCACGTCATCCGCAGGTGTCATCTTCTGCCTGTGGTAAGAAGTGCGTACTAACTTTGCTTCCACTGTCACAGGAGGTGCAGCCCCCTTTTTTTAACTCCAGCAGGGCCTCTGCGACCCAGAGGTTGGTTTCCTATGGAGCTGCGTGTTGTGCTGTGATAGCCTGGTGAATTTCCTCTCGCTGAGCTGCAGCGGCCTCTGCGACCTGGCGGTTGGTTTCCCGCTGGGCTGCATTGGCCTGCAGCAGGGCCTTCAACATTTCCTCCATCTCTGAAAGCTACCTCACTGAACTTCACCACGTGTGGGAGATTAGCTTGTGGGGATTACTCTTCAGAGGAAAAGATTCAGCATGGAGGTCGGTTTCTTTAAAATCTGGCGGTTTGCCAGGTTTTATTGTCACAGGTTTGCAAGGTCAAAGCACATAAAGAAAAAAAAAAACAGAAAACAAAACCTCACCACCCGGCCCTAAACTATGCAGTCGGGTTCCTCTCTATACAGTGAGGGGCTGTCCCCGACACCCACAAAACATAAGCACAGTGCAAACCTTAATCTTTGAGTCCAATATTAGCACACAGACCTCACCCAGCTTTCTCCCTCTGAGATCCAGGATAGAGCCCTGCTCTGCTCTCTTCCTGGTCATTAAATGCAGGTGGAGAGGCTTTTGAGTGGACCAGAAAGTCTGGGCCGGAACCAGCCCTACCCGGTGGCTGGCAAAACCTGAGTCGGACTCTCGCTAGTCGCCTCAAAATGATCGCATTCGAGGCGACAAATGCCGCCCGTCCATTGTGGCGCCTCGCATAACGTCACTATATATATACACAGTATATATATATACTGTATATAATATATTTTTTGGGGAAAAGCACATAACTCTTTCAAAGGTACTCTGTGCTTTAAAGAACATATCAGCCACCAATATACTCATGATAATTATTATCGCTATGCTCTTATCTGCAAAAAAAGCATTCCAAAAAAGTAATGGGACTTAAATTTCTTATAAGAGTCTGTAAAGCATATATAATGAAGGAGTACATCCTGCCATTAAAAAGAGTCAGATGAGCAGATAATTGTGTGCCTATTCTACTTATCTCCTTGAATGAGAAATATGAATTTGATTAAAGTGGAAACAATTGATATAATCACAGTACACTGTATATTTATTAAATCCCAGAGTGAATTATCCTAGCTGAGGACCATCGCAGAAGGTTCATTTTTGCTACACACCCCACATTTATAATTGTTTGGAAGAAATAAAGAGGGTTTTTTTAGTAGCCAAGTAACTGAATTACTTAACTAAATTAACCACTAAATTAACCACTACAATCATAATTTCATTTCAGAATTCCATATTATTTCATACAGTCTAGGTGTATGTTTCATTGAGTGCGAAACTTCAAAGGGAGTTCCAGCCAAGAATAACAAAACAGGAATAAATAAAACGAATAGCCTATTAAAAGGTTAAAAAAAAGTGTAACCAGCTTTGGCTGCACTGTTGACTTTCCATCCAGAAATTTTCTGTTCAGTACTTTTCGATGCCCCTAGAGGTCCCCAGTCTGATAACGAGCCTCATTTAACTCGCTTCCTCTGAGCCTAGAGATTCCCCGGCCAGAGAATGGACATTGAAATGAGAAGCAGTCCAGTGATTAATTATCTTTCTGTTTTTCTGTTTTCTCTTTCTATCAGCATGCTTCTTTTCAGCAAATGATCTGATATACACATTGTTATCCTTCTTCTTACACTCTAGCCCTACTCCACAGGGATAGCAGGTCAAATTCAGGTATTTACACTAATTTAATTTTAAATAAAATTAAGGATGTTTTATTGACTATAGAGCTTCATTAACATTTGTCTTTTACATCTGCTTAGAATTCAACATTTCAATATTAAACATTGAAATAAATAGTACCGCCATTTCTAAATTAACATATCACAAGAACTTCTAGCTGTTAGGTACAAAATAATTGTCAATATAGGTTTTAAGTATGCCTGGATACTGCAGTGATAGTTTCATCTGTTATTATCTGCACCTAAGTGCACTGCAAACTTTTCTATGACTGCTGAACACTTATTAATGTGTGCCTTTGTAAGTACCATTTATAAACAATTACATCCAATCACTTTCTAAGGCTTGCCGCCTCAATCTCCGCAACATCTCTAAAATACGTCCCTTCCTAACCAATGGAACCACACAGCTCCTGATTCACTCCCTGGTCATCTCTCGTCTCGACTACTGCAACTCCCTCCTCACTGGCCTACCTTTAAATAGACTATCCCCTCTCCAGTCCATCATGAATGCCGCTGCCAGACTCATCCACCTTACAAACCGTTCAAGGTCTGCCACCCCCCTCTACCAATCCCTCCATTGGCTGCCACTCGCCCAACGAATTAAATTCAAAATAATAACAATCAGCTACAAAGCCATCCACAACTCTGCTCCCAGCTACATCACCAACCTAGTCTCAAAATACCAACCTAACCGTCCTCTTCGCTCCTCCCAAGACCTCCTGCTCTCCAGCTCCCTCATCACCTCCTCTCATACTCGCCTCCAAGACTTCTCCCGAGCCTCTCCCATCCTCTGGAACTCCCTACCCCAATCGGTCAGAATGTCCCCAAATCTATCCACCTTCAAGCAATCCCTGAAAACTTTTCTCTTCAGGGAAGCCTATCCTGCCACCAACACCTAACAACTACACTCCTTATTTTCTCAGTCAGCTCACCCCCACAGTTTACTGCCCTTTCGTATCATTCAACCCTCCCTCTTAGATTGTAAGCTCTAACGTGCAGGACCCTCTGATTCCTCCTGTATTGAATTGTATTGTAATTGTACTGTCTGCCCTAATAATGTAAAGCACTGCGCAAACTGTCGGCGCTATATAAATCCTGTATAATAATAATAATAATAATTAACCAATACACAGTTTTTGCCACAGTGTGTACCACTTCCTTATCACCTTATACAATAAACAGTTCTCCAAGGCTGATATCTTTGTAAAGGGTTAACATCATTTTAACCACTTCCTTACTGGGCACTTAAACCCCCCTCCTGCCCGGACCAATTTTCAGTTTTCAGCGCTGTCGCTCTTTGAATGACAATTGCGCGGTCGTGCGATGTTGTACCCAAACAAAATTGGCGTCCTTTTTTTCCCACAAATAGAGCTTTCTTTTGGTGGTATTTGATCGCCTCTGCGTCATTTCTGATCGCCGCTATAAACAAAAAAAGAGCAACAATTTTGAAAAAAAACAATATTTTTTTACTTTTTGCTATAATAAATATCCAAAAATAAAAAATAAAAAACAAATTTATTCATCAGTTTTGGCTGACATATATTCTTCTACATATTTTTGGTTAAAAAAATCGCAATCGGCGTTTATTGATTGGGTTGCGCAAAAGTTATAGCGCCTACAAACTATGGACATTGATTTATGGCGTTTTTATTATTTTTTATTTTTTTTACTGGTAATGGCGGCAATCTGCGATTTTTATCGGTAATGCGATATCGGGGCGGACATGTCGGACGTTTTTGACACTTTTTTGGGACCAATGACATTTATACAGCGATCAGAAATTTAAATGTCCACTGATTACTGTATAAATGTCATTGGCAGTGAAGGGGTTAACCTGCAGGGGGCAGTGAAGGGGTTAACTATGTTCCCTGGGTGTGTTCTAACTGTGGGGGGGCGGGGTTGACAGGGGCATGACAGATCTAACTGATCCCAGTGACAGGGATCAGTAGATCTGGCATGCCCCCCTCACAGAACGGGGAACCGCCGTGTTTACTTCGGCGGTTCCCCGTTCCTCCTGTCTGTAAGGAGATCGCGGGTCTCCGGCGGACATCGGGTCCGCCCGACCCGCGGGCACGCTCCCGCAGTGTGCGGCGGCACGTGCACGCGCCGCTCGCGCCCGCGCCCGCAGGAGCGCGCCCAGCACGAGCCAAATGGGAGGACGTCTATTGACGTCCTCCCGGCATTTTAGAGCCGCGCTGTAGCCGTCATTCGGCTATAGCGCGGATGCGAGGTAGTTAAGTTGTATGTTGTGGAAAAGTATGATTCTCATGAACAGTGATGGCAACACAATATTTTGGCATCACATATTTTGGGTGTGTCATTTTATTTTTTTTTAATGTTAACATTATTGCTTGGCTTAAATATAGCGGCATCACCCCAATTTGATGCATTACAACTTAAAACTGTAATAAGCTTTTCTTCCACGGTTGGCCAATTATCGCTGAATTGAAAATCAGAAATCAGGTGTTGTGACCAAATCTATTTAGAAAAGCTATCAACAAATGGTAGCTTTTCTAAATAGATTTGGTCGCAACACCTGATTTCTGATTTTCAGTTCAGCGATAATTGGCCAACCGTGGAAGTAGCTGCCACAAAAGATCTTAAAGCTTTAGGAGAGTTTAATTTTTAAAAAATAAGGCTAAAACTCTCAACTTTGTACAAACGGGTCAGTGGCAAAACAGTTTAATAGTATAGTTCCTCCTCAAGGGCACATAGGAGCCCCTTTTTTGAAGTAATGCTAATGTTCCCAATTTCTCCTCCTCTCCCCCTTACCACCGCTTACCAGAAAGCAGGAGAATCACGCATAGAAGAAACATTAATTGGCATCCAACCACATGAAATGATGGATCCTCAAAAAATTCTTCACCAACACAAATAGCATTCCAATGACGGTACATGTATATATATATATCTCTTCCAAGTGGTTCATAAATAACCCAAAGACCAAGGTACTCGAAGCAATAAGGATTTCAAGGGTATAGATCACATCATAAAAGAAAGAAAAATTTCCATAGTGTAAAACTGTATAACTCTTTTTAATGGAAAAGGTTAAAACACTTACATCAAAGAAGACAAACAAGGGCCCTTCAATCATAAAAACCAGTATCGCAATGACCAGGGGGACGTAACCCAACACGTTTCGTCTCCGCAGACTTCTTCTGGGGTCTATCATTCCATGTGGTTGGATGGCAATTAATGTCCCTTCTATGTGTGAATCTCCTGCTTTCTGGTAAGCGGTTAGCATATCTGGTGGAGGATTCTCACCTGATGGCGGTTACCGGTCACTATTTGATGTATACTGTGAATTTTGGACAGTAGCATGTACTAGTCTACAATCAAGACTAGAGTTGAGCGAACCCAGACTGTGAAGTTCGGGTCCGTACTGGACTTTGGGGTGTCCGTGCCCCAAACCCGGACATTTGAAAAAAAGTCCGGGTTTGGTATTCGGGTATTTTGCGCGCCTTTTCTATAGCTGCAGGGCCGCCAATCAACAAGCATTTCACTCATTTGCCCTTAGAAGCCATCACAGCTATGCCTACTAATGGCATGGCTGTGATAGGCTAGTGCATCATGTGACCCAGCCTCTATATGAGCTGGAGTCACGTACGTCGCGTGTCACATTGTCTCAGGCTAGTGTAGGGAGAGAATGCTGCTGGCGCTGTGAGGGACAGATTACCGATCTAATATCATCTCATCCTGCATTACAGACAGATTCCTGGTGGTGCTGTGAGGGGAAAGCTTAGCGTTCTAAAACCATCTAATACTGGACTAGGTACAGTTTACTGGTGCTGTGAAGGATAGATTACCAATCTAATATCACCTCATCTTCCACTACAGACAGGTTCCTGGAGGTGCTGTGAGGGGGAAGCTTAGCATTCTAAACCCATCTGATACTGGACTAGGTACAGTTTACCAGTGCTGTGAGGCACATATTATTGTTCTAAAATCATCTCCTACTGCTATAGGGAGAGGTTCCTGCTGGTGCTGTGAGGGACAGATTATTGTTCTAAAATCATCTACTAGTTCTATAGGGAGAGGTTCCTGCTGGTTCTGTGAGGGACAGATTATTGTTCTAAAATCATCTCCTAGTTCTATAGGGAGAGGTTCCTGCTGGTGATGTGAGGGACAGATTATTGTTCTAAAATCATCTCCTACTGCTATAGAGAGAGGTTCCTGCTGGTGCTGTGAGGGACAGATTATTGTTCTAAAATCATCTCCTACTGCTATAGGGAGAGGTTCCTGCTGGTGCTGTAAGGAACAGATTATTGTTCTAAAATCATCTCCTAGTTCTATAGGGAGAGGTTCCTGCTGGTGCTGTGAGGGACAGATTATTGTTCTAAAATCATCTCCTAGTTCTATAGGGAGAAATTCCTGCTGGTGCTGTGAGCGACAGATTATTGTTCTAAAATCATCTCCTACTGCTAAAGGGAGAGGTTCCTGCCGGTGCAGTAAGGGACAGATTATTGTTCTAAAATCATCTCCTACTGCTATAGGGAAAGGTTCCTGCTGGTGCTGTGAGGGACAGATTATTGTTCTAAAATCATCTCCTACAGCTATAGGGAGAGGTTCCTGCTGGTGCTGTAAGGAACAGATTATTGTTCTAAAATCATCTCCTAGTTCTATAGGGAGAGGTTCCTGCTGGTGCTGTGAGGGACAGATTATTGTTCTAAAATAATCTCCTAGTTCTATAGGGAGAGGTTCCTGCTGGTACTGTGAGGGACAGATTATTGTTGTAAAACCATCTCCTACTGCTATAGGGAGAGGTGCCTGCTGGTGCTGTGAGGGACAGATTATTGTTCTAAAATCATCTCCTATTGCAATAGGGAGAGGTTCCTGCTGGTGCTGCAAGGGACAGATTATTGTTCTAAAATCATCTCCTAGTTCTATAAGGAGAGGTTCCTGCTGGTGCTGTGAGGGACAGATTATTGTTCTAAAATTATCTCATAGTGCTATAGGGAGAGGTTCCTGCTGGTGCTGTGAGGGACAGATTATTGTTCTAAAATCATCTCCTAGTTCTATAGGGAGAGGTTCCTGCTGGTACCGTGAGGGACAGATTATTGTTGTAAAATCATCTCCTACTGCTATAGGGAGAGGTGCCTGCTGGTGCTGTGAGGGACAGATTATTGTTCTAAAATCATCTCCTACTGCAATAGGGAGAGGTTCCTGCTGGTGCTGCAAGGGACAGATTATTGTTCTAAAATCATCTCCTAGTTCTATAGGGAGAGGTTCCTGCTGGTGCTGTAAGGGACAGATTATTGTTCTAAAATCATCACATACAGCTAGAGAGAGAGGGTCCTGCCGGTGCTTTGAGGGACAGATTATTGTTCTAAAATCATCACATACTGCTAGAGGGAGAGGTTCCTGCTGGTGCTTTGAGGGACAAATTATTGTTCTCAAGTCATCACATACTGCTATAGGGAGAGGTTCCTGCTGGTGCTGTGAGGGACAGATTATTGTTCTAAAATCATCTCCTACTGCTAAAGGGAGAGGTTCCTGCTGGTGCTGTGAGGGACAGATTATTGTTCTAAAATCATCTCCTACTGCTATAGGGAGAGGTTCCTGCTGGTGCTGTGAGGGACAGATTATTGTTCTAAAATCATCTCATCATAGTGCTACAGGGAGAGGTTTCTGCTGGTGCTGTGAGGGGCAGATTATTGTTCTAAAATCATCACATACTGCTAGAGGGAGAGGTTCCTGCTGCTCCTTTGAGGGACCGATTATTGTTCTAAACTCATCACCTAGTGCTATAGGGAAAGGTTCCTGCTGGTGCTGTGAAGGACAGATTATTGTTCTAAAATCATCACATACTGCTAGAGGGATAGGTTCCTGCTGCTTCTGTGAGGGACAGATTATTGTTCTAAAATCATCTCATCATAGTGCTACAGGGAGAGGTTCCTGCTGCTACGAAGAGGGGCAGATTATTGTTCTAAAATCATCTCCTACTGCTATAGGGAGAGGTTCCTGCTGGTGCTGTGAGGGGCAGGTTATTGTTCTAAAATCATCACCTACTGCTAGAGTGAGAGGTTTCTGCTGCTCCTGTAAGGGACAGATTATTGTTCTAAAATCATCACATACTGCTAGAGTGAGAGGTTCCTGCTGGTGCTGTGAGGGGCAGACTATTGTTCTAAAATCATCACATATTGCTAGAGGGAGAGGTTCCTGCTGCTCCTGTGAGGGACAGATTATTGTTCTATAATCATCTCATCATAGTGCTATAGGGATAGGTTCCTGCTGGTGCTGTGAGGGACAGATTATTGTTTTAAAATCATCTCCTACTGCTAGAAGGAGAGGTTCCTGCTGCTCCTGTGAGGGAAAGATTATAGTTCTAATATCATCTCATCTTAGTGCTACAGGGAGAGGTTCCTGCTGCTCCTGTGAGGGACAGATTATTGTTCTAAAATCATATCATACTGGTGTAGGAAGACGTTCCTTTTGCTCGTGTGAGCGGTGCATTTCTTGCACAAAAATAAAAAGTGCGTCTCCGTTGCTGTTTTCCAAAAAAAAAGAAGAATTTATTATTCTTTTTTTTTTCGTATTAATAAATAGTGCTACATAGTACATTTGCGGCCAAAATGAGGAGAGCATCAAATAAGGGACGTGGTCATGGTCATGGTGCTGCTGGTGTTGGTGGTGTTGGTGAAGTTCCTGTTGCAAGGAGAGGACGTGGTCGATTTGTGCCAGCTACACGCACAAGTGAAACACCTTCTTCAGGTGCGAGTAGCCGACAGAACCTTCAACGTTATATGGTAGGCCCGAATGCCACCCAACGTATGGTGAGGCCAGAACAAGTACAGGCGCTGGTAGATTGGGTGGCTGACAATGCCTCCAGTTCCTTCACATTGTCTCCTACCCGGTCCCTTGCTGAAAGCTCAGAGTTGGCACCTGAACCCCATGGCCATCTGTCTTTCACCTCAGCCTCTTGTAAATCAGCCAAGCAGTCTGAGCCCCAAGTCATGCAACAGTCTCTTATGCTTTTTGATGACTCTCCTGGTGTGCTTTCCGTGGGCCATCCACATAGCCCTGCCCAGAAGTGGAAGACATTGAGTGCACCGATGCCCAACCACTTCTGTTGCAGGATGAAGACATGGAAACACCAGCGCAGCATGTCTCTGATGATGACGAAACACAGGTGCCAACTGCTGCGGCTTTCCACAGTGTGCAGACTGACAAGGAGGGCAGTGGTGAAGGGTCGGTGGAAGATGATGTGGAGGAGGATGATGAGGTCCTAGACCCCACATGGAATGAAGGTCATGTGAGTGACGTGTGCAGTTTGGAGGAAGAGGTGGTGGTCGCACAGAGGCACCAGCACAGCAAAAGAGGAAGCAGGTTGCAAAAGCGGAGCGAGCGTCCCCTAGACAGTATGCCTGCTACTACCCACTGCACCCACGGACCTAGCACATCAAAGGCAGCTCAAAGGCGTTCCCCGGCGTGGCAGTTCTTCAGACAATGTGCTGACAACAAGACACGAGTGGTTTGCACGCTGTGCAATGAGAGCCTGAAGCGAGGCATAAATGTTCTAAACCTGAGCACAACCTGCATGACCACTCATCTACATGCAAAGCACGAGCTGCAGTGGAATAAGCACCTTAAAATCCAAGAAAGGTCTCGGCCTCCTGCTGCTTCCTCTTCTGCTGCTGCCTCAGCCTCTTCCTCCACCTCTACAGTGACAGTGACACCTGCCACCCAGCAAACAGAGCATGTGACAGCAACGCCCCCATGTTCGCCACCGTCCCCAAGCATTTCCACACGGTCCCATGGAAGCTTACAGCTCTCCATCTCCCAAACACTGGAGAGAAAGAGGAAGTACCCCCCCACCCACCCGCGATCCCTGGCCCTGAATGCCAGCATTTCAAAATTCCTGGCCTTTGAAATGCTGTCATTCTGTGTGGTGGACACGGACAGTTTTAAAAACCTGATGGCGGTGGCTGTCCCCCAGTACGTGGTTCCCAGCCGCCACTACTTTTCCAGGCGAGCCACCCCTTCCCTGCACAAACAAGTCCGGGACGAGATCAAGTGTGCACTGCGCAATGCCATCTGTGGCAAGGTCCACATAACCACTGATACGTGGACCAGTAAGCACGGGCAGGGACGCTATATCTCGCTAACTGCACACTGGGCAAATGTAGTGGCGGGCTAGCCATTTGGAGCATGTCCTTCTGCCACCGAGGATTGCAGGGCATTTTTCTTTGCCTCCTGTTGCCTCCTCCTCCTACTGCGCTTCCTCCTCCTCCTCTAGCACCTCCTCATCCGCTCAGCGTATATCACCTACTTCAGCACATCCAGGGGGAAACGACAGCAGGCTGTTTTAAAACTGATATGTTTGGGGGATAAACTCCACACTGCGCAGGAGCTGTGGATGGGCATTGAACAACAGACCGATGAGTGGTTGTTGCCACTGAGCCTCAAGCCCGGCCTGGTGGTGTGCGATAATGGGCGAAATCTCGTAGCAGCGCTGGGCCTAGCCGTTTTGACGCATATCCCTTGCATGGCACATGTGCTGAATTTGGTGGTGCAGAAATTTCTAAAAACTACCCGGATATGTCAGAGCTGCTGCAGAAAGTGTGGGCCGCCTGTACGCGCTTTTGGCGTTCTCACCCTGCTGCTGCTCGCCTGTCTGCGCTGCAGCGGAACTTCGGCCTTCCCGCTCACCGCCTCCTATACAACGTGCCCACAAGGTGGAACTCAACCTTGCACATGCTGGAGAGACTGTGCGAGCAGCATCAGGCAATAGTGGAGTTTCAGCTGCAGCACGCACGGGTCAGTCACTCTGTGGAACAGCACCACTTCACCACCAACGAGTGGGCCTCCATGTGAGACCTGTGTACCATATTGCGGTGTTTTGAGTACTCCACCAACATGGCCAGTGCCGATGACGCTGTTCTCAGCGTTACTATCCCACTTCTATGTCTCCTTGAAAAAACACTTCGATGATGGAAGAGGATGTGGCACAGGAGGAAGAGGAGGAGGAAGAGGGGTCATTTCCACGGTTATCAGGCCAGTCATTCACAAGTGGCTCGGAGGGTGGGTTCCTGCACCAGCATAGGCCAGGTAAAATATTTTCAAGCCAGGGCACAGTTCTGGAGGATGAGGAGAATGAGGAAGATGATGATGAGGAGGAGGAACTGTGTTCACAGCAGGGTGGCACCCAACACAGCTCGTGGGCATCACTGGAGTGTGGCTGGGGGGATACGGAGGACACAGATGACACACCTCCCACAGAGGACAGATTGTCTTTGCCTCTGGGCAGCCTGGCACACATGAGGGACTACATGCTGCAGTGCCTGCTCAACAAAAGCAGAGTTGCCCACATTGTAACTTGTGCTGATTACTGGATGGCCACCCTGCTGGATCCCCGTTACAAGGACAATGTGCCGTCCTTAATTCCCTCACTGGAGCGTGATCAGATAATGCGCAACTACACGCATTCCCAAATGACACAGGGGGCTCAGTGGAAGCACAAGGCAAAAGCGGAGGAGGAGGAAGAGGTCGCCAACGCAGCTGTGGCACTGCCAGCACCTCAGAAGGCAGGGTTAGCATGGCCGAAATGTGGAAAAGCTTTGTCAGCAGCACGCCACAACAAACAGCACCACCAGCTGATAGGCAACGTCTTAGCATAAGGCAGCATTTCAGCAACATGGTGGAACAGTATGTGTGCACAAGCCTACACATACTGACTGATGGGTCTGCCCCATTCAACTTCTGGGTCTCCAAATTGGGCACATGGCCTGAGCTTGCCCTTTATGCCTTGGAGGTGCTGGCCTGCCCTGCAGCCAGTGTATTGTCTGAACGTGTGTTTAGCACGGCAGGGGGCGTTATCACAGACAAGCGCTGCCGCCTGTCCACAGCCAACGTGGACAGGCTAACGTTTATTAAAATTAACCAGGCATGGATCCCACAAGACTTGTCTGTACCTTGTGCAGAATAGCCATTTAGACCAGCCATTGGTATACTTGTTTTTTTTTAATATGTCTCAATATTTTGGGGGCTACCCCAATTAGAAGAAAAACCAAACAAACAAAAACAGTGTTGGCTACCTCCTCCTCCTCCTCTTCCTGCTCCTCCTCCTCCACCGCCAATTTCACCTACACTGCCACTGTCACGGCCTAGTCAACCTCTAGGCTCCTACTCCACATCCACCTCCTCCTCCCATTTTTATTTTTTTTATGTGATTTTAAGTTATTTCCCTATCCACATTTGTTTGCAGGGCACTTGCCCTACTCTTACCCCCATTGTGCTTCCTTTTGCAGCCCTGTAGCCCTTTCCAAGACTTTTTTACAGCCATTTTTGTGCCCAAAAGTTTGGGTCACCATTGACTTCAATGGGGTTCGGGGTCCTGGGTCAAGTTCGGGTCAAGTTCTTTCCCGAACTTTTCCGCAAAGTTCAGCCGAACCAGACGAACCCGAACATCCAGGTGTCCGCTCAACTCTAATCAAGACCCCATGTTTTTGTCCATGTTTCTAATTTTCACTATGTAGCAGGATACACTTTTAAGGTGGACTTTGTAACACTGTCTGTACTGAGGTGTTTCACCTAAGGGCTTATTTTGGACTTGCAGATGTGGAAGTAAGAGATAACTTAAAAAACCACGATCACAGAGTACTGTTGCAGTAAATCATAGGAAATAGGCGGCACTCCATGGATATTCTTTGCTTGCAGTTTATTTCAATATGGCATGTACAGGTACAGATGGATACAGGTAGACGCGTTTCACTCGGTACCTCCGAGCTTAGTCATTACAAATGCCAAATGTCAGAATCCAGCTATTTGTGGCCGATCCCACGAAAGAGGTAACGCCCACAAGCAGCTGTATATACCCACATAATCAGACACATAATTAAAAGCATTCATATATGAATCTAAATATGGTAAAATAGAAAAAGAAAGGAAAACCAGAAAACAAAAGGACTTTTTGTGTGCAAACAACATCGTAGACATGCTGTCATGTCAAAGCACTCACATACATTTGAACATATAAACCATTTCTGTTAAAAAACAGGCCTGTTTCTCAAAAACACATAAAGAAATGAGAGGAACCCTAGAGTCCAAGATTTGAAATGTATTCCACTAAGAACAGTCCAAACCATGTTCTATGGTCACATGAACTGACTATTACTTGCACAAGATATCCATTAATCCCACATTTTTCAACGCCCTATTTCTTAACACCTTATGTTGTGCTTTCACTCTATTCCACTGTATACTGTTCCTTCAATGTAGCGGAGTGGAAAGAGAATGGGTGGACCAGAACCATGCAGAGAAAAGAGAAGAGAGAGGAAAAGGAAAAGAAAGGAGGGCAACCAATAGATGGAAAAAGGCAGTCACTTAGGAAAGGAGAAAAAGAGGGAAAATACTCAGCCAAAATCTCTATGTGTAAGTTGTAAAGAATCATACATTTCTATAAGAGAGGACACCGGAATTCTTTTTATACTAAGACGTGTTCATTCATAAAAATGGGTGATATCCCATTCATAGTTTAAACCTGCTGGTATGCGCGTCTGAAAAAAGAAAATCCAAAAAACCTCTTGTTTACAAAGATGTTTAAAGATATCCCCTCCTCGACTCGGAACACTTATCTTTTCTATTATCTGTACTCCCATGGCCGTGAGGTCCCCTCCATGAACATCCTTAAATTGTCTGCCCACATTGGTAGTTTTTTCTCTGTCTTTACCGACACTATACAGGTGTTCATAGAATCTATCTCTTAGACGTCTAGTCGTACGGCTGATATATTGAATGTGGCAGATCTTACATGTAATGATGTATATCACATATTTTGAGTTGCAATTATAAAAAGACTGTACTCTGTATTGTTTATGTGATATCTGTGAGAAAACCATATCTCCTTCAATAATGTGGCTGCAACAAGGACAGTCTCTGCCTCCACAGCGAAAGGTGTCCTTAAAATGAAGACTGTACATAGAGTACAGTCTTTTTATAATTGCAACTCAAAATATGTGATATACATCATTACATGTAAGATCTGCCACATTCAATATATCGGCCGTACGACTAGACGTCTAAGAGATAGATTCTATGAACACCTGTATAGTGTCGGTAAAGACAGAGAAAAAACTACCAATGTGGGCAGACACTTTAAGGATGTTCATGGAGGGGACCTCACGGCCATGGGAGTACAGACAATAGAAAAGATAAATGTTCCGAGTCGATGAGGTGATATCTTTAAACATCTTTGTAAACGAGAGGTTTTTTGGATTTTCTTTTTTCAGACGCGCATACCAGCAGGTTTAAACTATGAATGGGATATCACCCATTTTTATGAATGAACACGTCTTAGTATAAAAAGAATTCCGGTGTCCTCTCTTATACAAATGTATGATTCTTTACAACTTACACATAGAGATTTTGGCTGAGTATTTTCCCTCTTTTTCTTCTTTCCTAAGTGACTGCCTTTTTCCATCTATTGGTTGCCCTCCTTCCTTTTCCTTTTCCTCTCTCTTCTCTTTTCTCTTCATGGTTCTGGTCCACCCATTTTCTTTCCACTCCGCTACATTGAAGGAACAGTATACAGTGGAATAGAGTGAAAGCACAACATAAGGTGTTAAGAAATAGGGTGTTGAAAAATGTGGGACTAATGGATATCTTGTGCAAGTAATAGTCAGTTCATGTGACCATAGAACATGGTTTGGACTGTTCTTAGTGGAATACATTTCCCATCTTGGACTCTGTGTATGTGAGTGCTTTGACATGACAGCATGTCTACGATGTTGTTTGCACACAAAAAGTCCTTTTGTTTTCTGGTTTTCCTTTCTTTTTCTATTTTACCATATTTAGATTCATATATGAATGCTTTTAATTATGTGTCTGATTATGTGGGTATATACAGCTGCTTGTGGGCGTTACCTCTTTCGTGGGATCGGCCACAAATATCTGGATTCTGACATTTGGCATTTGTAATGACTAAGCTTGGAGGTACCGAGTGAAACGCGTCTACCTTTATCCATCTGTACCTGTACATGCCATATTGAAATAAACTGCAAGCAAAGAATATCCACGGAGTGCCGCCTGTTTGTCTTTTGGTGCATCTAAGTGAGCGGTGGCGAGCCACGGCAGGCACCGTGGTTCATATCAGGCACAGGTCCGGACCTGGAGCTGTGTATCCCCTTTTTTATAAATCATAGGAAATACTTGGGTAGGCCAACTAAATGTCAAAAGAGCCAACTTTACTAAGCTGCGCTTCGTACTGCATGACATTAAATGGGATCAAATTCTATTACCACAGAACACTGTGAAATATGTGAGTGCTTTAAGGACATATTAAATAATGGCATTAGCCAATGCATTCCAATGGGCAACAAACATAAAAGAACAAAAGGTAAACCTGGGTGGCTAAATACTAACATAAAAAGGCATATTAATGAGGAAAAACTGTCCTTTAAAAAATATAAAGCTGAAAGATCACCATCAGTATTCGGACACTACATAAAATGCAAGAAGAAATAAAAGAGCATGATCAGGGCAGCCAGCTATAATAGACTACGAAAGACACATAGCAGAGAACAGTTGATGACAGGGAGAAGTCAACTGTATTAAATACTGTACTGTATATTCTCTCTTGTGTTTTTACAAAGGAAAGGGAGGGGTCTAATAAACAAGACTGTATTGTTAGTAACATTACATGGAATGTACCTTTATGACTAACAAAAGCCAGTGTTCAAAAAAGGCTTGAAAAACCTAATGTTAATAAATCGTCATGACCAGATGATTTGTAACGGAGAGTCCTCAAAGAACTTAACCTTGTTATAGCCAGACTGTTATTCCTAAGTTTTAAGAACAACTTACCGACTTGAATGGTACAAACTAATTGGCAAAAAGCTAACGTGTTATAAATATAAAAAAAAGGGCCAAGATATAAAACTAGGAACTATAGAACAGTAAGCCTAACATCAATAGTATGTAAACTATTGGAGAGGATGATAAGGGATCACATCCAAGAATTTGCTGATGAAAATAGTGTGATTAGTAGTTACCAGCTTGGTTGTTTGAAAGATTATTCCTGTAAGACCAACCTGTTAACATTTTATGAGGTAAGCTGAACTGTAATATGGATAGAGGAAGGCCTGTGGACATGGTTTATCTGGATTTAGCCAAAGCATTTGATGCAATACCCCATAAATGCTTAGTTTACAAATTCAGGTCTGTTGGCATTGACAATAGTGTATGTACCTGGATAGAAAACTGGTTACAGGAGCATGTCCGGGGGATAAATATCATATCTTCTAAATGATCTAGAGCTTTATTTATAGAAAGCACAAAGGAAGTACAGTCGTTATGATAAACCGTAACAGTTATGCTACATGAGCATGGAAAGGTTTACAGAACATATCTGGTTAATATGTTTATCAAACGTAACAACATTTACAATATCACCACCAACCCATCTGCAAGGTGTGGATCTCTAACACAGTTACTGCACTCCATGTACCATTTTTTATCCGTTAACCCCCGGTTTTATTTTCCCAAAGGAATAATGAGAAAAAACAGGGGCAAAAGCAAAACACTAGAGGGCTCTCACCCGAAAAACACAAAAAAAAAATGGGGGGGGGGACAAGGATATTAGGGAAAGGGAATAAGAAGCCGTTCGCACCACCATTCCTGAAGATTAACGTTTATTTGAAAATATCTGCACAGAAAAAGAGGATCCGATCCATCGTATGTACGAAAAAGAAATTTACATGAGCAGCTTTTTGTATTGCACGGAATAGACAAACTCATGCCAATACTACCACTTTTTGAGGAATTTTTCCCAGTTTCCCTTCTCTGTGGCCACCAGGTTTTCCATTTCATTAATTTCCACCACTTTTTTCAACCACACAGATATTGGCGGCATCTGTGCCTGCTTCCAAAAAAGTGGGATACAGCTCCTAGCCGCTCTGATCAAGAGGGGTAAGACTGAGCGTCTATAAGATTTTCTCGGGAACCGATGATGATGCAGCAGGAACATCTCCAGGTCCCCGGGTAGTTCATGATCTGTAAATTTTTGGATTAATATCCGTATTTTAGTCCAGAAAGGCTGCAGTAGCCTACAGGACCAAAATACATTGAGGAGAGAGCCAGATTCCTCTCCACATCTCCAACAGGTGGCCAGGCACTGAGGAAACATCTTGTGAATTTTTACAGGTGTATGGTACCAGCGTGTCAACACTTTAAATCCTGCTTCCTGATGTGTAGCATATATGGACGTCTTATATGAGAATAGGAGAAGGCGCTCCACTTGTCTCTCCATGAAGGTGATCCCCAGACCCCATTCCCATTTAGCTATATAGGGGAGCTTGAAGCCCTGGGGAGGTGGGGCCAGGAGGCTATAAGTCTGAGATATTGTGTGGCGCATGGGAGACCAATGTACGCATAGGAGTTCAAATGTGGTAAGCCTTCTGATATATCTAGCTGGGGGAGGCATCGACCCCAAGTAGGGTGCCACCTGATTTTTTTGCCACAAAGAGAGTCCTCCAAACCTCGAGTCCTCCATGATTTGTTGTCTGGCCAGCCATTTGCCGTCACTGATAAAATGCCTGGCTTGGAATAAGTCGGCCGCTCTCAAAGCCCGAAACCTGGAATCACTTAAGCCAGGCCTGAACTCTGGGTTACCCACTATGGATGTAAGTGGGGATGGGTTCGGTGCGATGTCCGATTCTCTGAATACTCAAGAACACTGCTGCCATGTCTCCCCACGCATGACTCCAACGCAATCCGCACCAAAGCTTGCTCATTTTGTACCCATTGTTTAAGAGTCCTGTGTCTGCACCAGTCTAGCACCCTCATCAGATGACATGCCACTTGAAACAGTTTGATATCTGAAAGAGTCATGCCTCCCATCAATTTCGGTAGATGTAGAGTTGACTGGGCTAGTCAAGGGGATTTCTGATTCCACAAGAAATCCATAAGGGCACGTTTGATTTCCCCCAGGAATATACCCAGGATGCGGAGCCTGCAAAAAAAAAGAGAATCCTTGGCATAATATTCATCTTTATTATGCTACAACACCCAAACCACCGGGAAAGGTTCTTTCTTATGTCTGACAGCAAGGGAGGAAAATTGAGAGAGAAGATGTCGACCACGTTGTTCGGTAAGGATATGCACAGATACTTGATGTGGGAGGCAGCCAACCTAAAAGGTAAGTCAGTTCGTAAGAGTGTGGTTAACTTTGACGGCAAGACACCCCCATCACTTCCGATTTCTGGTAATTGACCTTAAAGCAAGAAAATCTACCGTAAGTCCTGAGTTCAGAGAGCAGATTCGGCAGAGAGATTAGAGGCTTAGTCAGAAAGAATAACAGGTCATCTGCATAGGCTGCGATCTTGGGGGACATTTCTGGTCCTATATCCAGACCCGAGATATCCGTGTTATTTCTCACCCTGCGCAGGAAAGGATCGAGAGTCAAAATAAAAATCACGGGCGAGAAAGGGCACCCCTGGCAGGTACCATTTTTGATCTCTAAAGGGGACGAAAGATATCCATTCACCTTCACTTGGGCCGATGGATGCGAATAGATAATGTTGACCCAATTCATCATCCGCTGCCCCAGGCCAATGTGTTGAAGGGTTTCCATCAGGAAGACCCAGTTCACCCTGTCAAAGGCCTTTTCGGTGTCTGTAGACAGGCTCAACATGGGGATCTTCTGAGTTTGCATGAATCCCACTTAGGCAGAGTGGATTAGCTGAGGAATTAACCCTATCAGTCGCGTTGCCAAAATCTTTGTGAAAAATTTGAGGTCCACATTCAGGAGAGAAATTGGATGATAATTCCGACAGAGAAGGGGATACTTACCTCCCTTTGCCATAACTGCAATGTGCGCCATGAGCATATCTCTCGGGAGCTGGACTCCAGTACTCGCCGAATTGTTGCAAGGAAATGAGGGGTCAGAGTACCCCCAAAGGTTTTGTAATAAAGGAGGGAATACCCCACCGGGGGCCTTCCTCATCTGCATTTGGGCAATGGCCAAGGCCAACTCCTCAGCCGAAAGAGGCTCTTCCAATATGGCCAGTTCTTCATCCGACGGCCGAGGGAGTCCGATTTTAGTACATACTCTTTCAGTGCCGCCATCCTGTCTGGATCCTCTATTCCTGTGTCCAGTTTTTTAGCCTTTTCTTGAGGGGTGATCCAATTTTTATCAGTAGTCCTCTGATGTACCCTTTGTGGGCCTCCCAGACCATTGCAGGTTCAACCTCTGGTCCCAGGTTCATAGAAAGGAAGAGGTTTAACTCCCTCGAGACCTCTGTAATAACCTCTGGGATTTGGATCAAGGAGTCATTTAGTTTACATGACCATGATCTCGGCGTTGGAGACATTAGATCTATGTCTACTGAAACCGGAGCATGGTCAGAGATGGTGATTGATCCAATAGAGGCCAACACTACTATAGATAACAGAGATTTGGGAAACAACAAAAGATCGATTCTCGTGTATGAGTCATGGGGGTGCGAATAAAACACATAGTCCTGACCTGCCAAACATCTAACAGGTGGAAAGCATGGGAGGTTTTCTTTAGATGTTTCAACGCCGCGTAAGAGATATGAGAGACTTTCCTGTAAGCATCTAAAGTGGGGTCCATTGTGAAAATCACATCGCCTCAAACTATTATCGTCTCATCGGCGAACTCCCCCAGTTTGGCAAAAATTGGTTCAAGATATGTAATTTGATTTGAGTTGGGGAGGCAAAGATTAAGCAAGGTAAACCTGAGCCCTCCCAGAGTACCCTTCACAAAAAGTGCAAGTCCCACAGCATCAGACCACCGGTCACCCAATACCTACTGGATTTTGGAGTGTATCAATATACTGACCCCCCATGATTTGGAATCCTGAGAGCAGCCATGATATACCATTGGGAAAAAGCAGTTGTGTAATTTACTTACGCTATCAGCACAAAAATGTGTCTCTTGGAGGAAACATAAGTTGGCTTTCATACGTTTCAGCTCGGTGAGCACCATAGAGCACTTCTAAGGGTATTCAACCCCTTTGTATTGAAAGAAACGAAGCACACGGGATACCATATCTGCAATATTATAGCTGACAGCCGGGAATGGGGGTGCAAGGCGGAGGAAGGGGGGGAAATAGGAGTATAAGGGAAATGTTAAGAAAAAAATAAATTAATAAATAAACTGTCCTAATACACCTTATGCTTATGTGATACCTCACCTCAAAACACTGAGACAGCCCAATACAAAACCCCACCACTCACAAAAATTATGGCCCAAAAAAAAAAAAAGAAGGGGGTGAAGAAAAACCAAAATGGCAGTCCAAAGGGTGTAGCCCTATGTGTGGGAGAGGTAGGTCACAGTAGAGAACATAGGCTCCCTATCCCAACTGAAGACCGAGCTTAACAACATATAACTTCAAAGATATATAATGCATATGCTAGCAGCTATCTTATTATAGCACAACACAAAAACACCTAGGCCCTCCATAAGCTCTAAACCACATGACCCCCTATTAGCTCCATGGCATGTCTACAGGGTATGCCTTAACTATCCTGTCCAGCCATTCCACCCGCAGTACAGATGGGGGAGGGGGAGTGAGGCTCAAGTGAAGATGAAGATGGAGATGGGGTATGGGGAGCTGTCCCCACACTACTGTTGGTAGACGAAGGGGGAGGGAACTTATGCCCCAGGGGGCAGAGCAAAGGTCCAAGGGGATACTAGCAGTCTATTAGGCCATGCTCAGGAGGGGTGAGGTCACTGCTAAAAATATATTACTCCCTCTGTCCCTATGTTCCCACTTCCGACCTCCCCCCACCCCTGGTATCTGGTTCAATGTCCCACTATATGCTGCAATCAGAAGGTTACAAGCAGCAGTAAAATAATAAGCAATGTGACAGCGAGCGGAGACATCAGTGAAAAACATACACTTGGATAATGCTAGAGAGTCATGTGTCCGGTTTGCTGTCTCCTGCCATCTCCCTTCTAACACATAACTGCAGCAGAGCGTTTTTCTACCCTATAACCCGACCCCCCCCCACTTACCCGCAATAAAGACATTGAAAGCCTACCAGTCCCCACACCATCCCCAGTCCGGAACCAGAGATCCCCCTCTAAACCTGTCAATGGACTCATTATATCTGGATGTCATGTCCGTAGTCACTTTGAAAGCCAAGAGAACATTAAACAGTTCTTAGGAGTCCTTGGAACTGTTGTTAGAGAAACCAAGGGGTGTCCCTGTGTGTGAAACAGCACTGCAGGCCAGATCCTACACCTCCGGGGTGCTCTCCGCATTTGAAGCTTGGTCTTCCCGTCTCCTTCGAGGGGTGCGGAGTGGTAGCCCAGAGCATGAGATGTGGGTAGCAGAACGAGAGACTCAGCTAGGTAGGACCCCCATCCAGTCTGGTTCTATTCCCAGGAACAGAAAAAGGTCCGGTAGATCAGCTTGTCGCCTTAACAGGAATGATGAGACAGTCAACTGTAGGGAAAACTCCCATGAGTATGGAAGATCCATTTGGCATATTTTTTCCAACAGAGGTTTCAGCATTGCCCTCCACAGCAGTGTAGCTCTTGAGATGACCGGAAATATGGATATCTATGCCCCATCGAATTCCACCGGGCTCCTGGACCATGCGTTGCAGGGGAACTGTTCCTTATGAGAGTAGCGATGTATCCTACAGATCACATCCTGTGGGCACTTCGGGTCCCTAGGTCTCTGACCCAGGGCTCTGTGAATCCTGACAAATTCAAGGTCCCTCATCCGAGATTCGTTGCAGAATCACGTTGACAGTCTCTGTCAGGTTCTCCGAGTCAGTGGCCCCCGGCAGATTGTTCTTTCGACTCCAGTACTCCAGGTCCTCCATGTGCAGCTGTGCCTCCTCTAACTGTTCCTGTTGTGAGTCATGACTCTGCTCTAGTTAGGTGACTCGTCGTTCCAGGGCTTCTTCTGTCGATTTCCCCTTTGTGAGGCGGTCATCCAAGGTGCGCACCTCTGAACGGATCTGATGCCAGTCTCTACGATGCTGTTCCTCCAAGCGCAACACGAGCATCTCCATGTCGGACCTCGTAGGCAGCACCCGCAACAGAGTTCTGATGTCTGAGTCATCTGGAGGGACAGGGAGCGGAGGAGCTCGTGCCGGAGGTAAGTTGACGTGAGGGGTCCAGAAGAACAGGGGGTCCCGCTAGCGAGCTTTGTAAGTATGATTGGGAGGCTTCCATGGTTGCACAGGAAGGAGACCCTGTAGGCCTCTGGAGACTGCGTGGGCTCAACTGGAGGGCCACGGGAGATGAACCAGGGGTTCCTGTGAAGAAGCGTCCGATGTTAGGTGGGTTTGTGGTTTTGGCAGACCCCTTAGAAGAACCTTTGGTTTTCCGCCATTTGATGTAGCTCATGGCAGACAGATTACCAGCATACAAGAAGCTTAGGCGGTTGGGAATCAGGAGCTCTAGCAGGAAACGTCTTTATTCCGCCATGTCCAGGCCACGCCTAGGCCATGCCCACATGATCTAGAGTTTTAAGTGGGGTACCCCAAAGCTCTGTCCTGGGACCAATTCTGTTTAACGTGTTCGTAAATGATATATATGAATGCAAATTACTCGCTGGGGGGGGGGAATCTCTGGGCTTCAAGGATGGAAAAGGATCAGGAGGTACTAGTAGATCAAGATTTTGGCAATAACATGCAATGCCAAGCTACAGCAAGCAAGGCAGACTATTAGCACATATAAAAAAGAGTATCTATCCAAAAGAACAAAATAGAATTCTACCACTTTACAAAATTCTGGTTCAGTCACATCTTGTGTATACCTTTCAGCTCTGGTCAACAGTCCTCAGGAAGGCTGTGCTTTAACCAAAAAAAAAGTCCAGAGAAGGGCAACAAAGATAATATGGAGGTTTGAGGACCGCAGTTATAAGGAGGGGCTGAAAACACGAAAAGTATTCTCCCTGGAGAAACGCGCTTAAGAGGAGATATGATCACAATATATCTAAAAGATGATTCTAGCATAGGGAGAAAACTATTCAATCTTAGGTGTCTTAAGAAGGCACCTTGCCCCTTAATAAAGTTGGATGAGAAACAATTTAACCTTAAACTGCATAGGGTGTCCTGTTAGAGTGGTAAGGGTATGTAACTGCCTTCCACAGTTGGTGGTGTCAGCAGGAAGTGTAGATAAATTCAAAAACTTTAGTGAATGCAAATAACAGGGATATGGAAAATGGTAGTGATATAAACACATGCACACACACATGCACACACACACACACACACACACACACACTGAACTGGATGGACTGGTGTCTTTATTTGACTTTACCAACTATTTAGCTATGTGTAACTATGAACTTGTTTGGCTGGGGAGAAGGGCAGGCGGCTGCAAAAAAAAGAAAAATAAGCATAGAATCCTATGCCTGATCCAGTTAATCTCTGTGAGGAAAAACATTAATCAAATTTAGTAAATCAATTATATCAGAGAAAAAAAACTATTCTATCTCCATATTAATGTATCATTTCCACTCTACATCAAATGTGTCAGATGCTAGAGCAGAGAAATGCCTCAAAAAGTACATTTCTACAACAGAAACAGTTTGTCCAAAATCAATGTAGAACACTTTTAACACATTTTTCTTAAAACAAGATGTTGAAATACTAAGCTATTGTGTGGCCCTCTGGGCATTTCGATATACACTTATCTTTAACTAAAGACTGTCCATATCAGACCAACCTAATGTTCAAAGTAAATCTAATATGAGACAATTTTTTGGAGCTGTCATTGCTTACCTTATTGCCTGTATATAGTGCTGACCCATTGACTTTAATTCTTTGTGTGACCCCAGATAAGTATTCAAAGACAGAGAAAAGTCAGAAGTCCTTATTTGCATACTTGTTATGGGTGGGTAATTTAAAGTAGACCTTGCGCTAACACTCGTAGTCTGAGTTCTGCTGTTGAGCCTTATAAAGAGAAATAAGAACATAAGATGTCTTTTTCAGATATTCTACCTTTTATTAAAACTTTGCACAGAAGGGGAATGATAAAGATGAGTTACTGTTCTACCTCGTTCACTTCTGTTGTAAAAAGGCTTTTTACAAAAGAAAGTAAGGAGAAAAGAGAAAAGGAGCAAAAAAAAAAGTAAACTGCTGGCTTAAATAAATAATGCAAAAGATGCATTTGCAATATTTCATACCTACTTGTCTAAAGAGAAAAAAGGAGCATAACGTCCCATATATAGTAAATATAGAAAAAATGTACAAATCCCCAAGTGCATTGTGGATGATCTTAGTACTCGATCATTGGAATGGGGGGCATGAAGATAAATTAAACTTATATTAAAACCCATGCAACTCACATCCTGAAAGTGACTTCCTCTGCCCAGGGCCAATTTTTACATTAAAGCATACCTTTAATAGTAGAGCCACTATACTCATCTTTTGCTGATATGCCACCTGTCCACCACTGCAAGTATTTGACTGGTTGGATGGGTCAAATAACTGTCTTCCCCGGCACATGCAGTGGTTCCTGTACTGATATACGAGCTGGCAGAAGAAACCATAACATGTGGAAAGGAGGTATTCCACAAACCCAAAAGTGTGAAATACTCCCATCATCTATGGGGAAGATAATAGGCTGCATATTAACAAGCAGGTTACTGGAAAGGAAAGTATATTGCCTTTACTATGGCAGGTGTGTTTTAACATACAGCCTCCCTGTGCAAACAGGGTCACTTTAAACAGGTTTTTCTAAATGTCCCCTCAACTTTCAATGCAAGAGCCAATAGAAAAACAGTGTATTTTTAAAATTGATTTGACGTCTACACTGTGTGCTATTTGCAAACAAAAAAATAGCATAATCCCAGCGGCTCTGGACTATAAAACAATGCATGTGGGTACTCCCAAGGCCTATGTGAAAATAATTGGAATCAATGTACTTATTTCTAAATCTTGAAGTAAATTTCATTAAGCAAGTTGCCTGTTAAAATGGATTATCTTTACAATAATAATAACTCCATAAAACTTCAAACATTGCTTACAGTATATCTGCTTAAAATAAATAAACAGTATTTTTTATATGCATTAAAGGAGGTCGTGTTTGCCTGGAATCCTTGGCTAAACTCCACTGTGTTACAGTTACACAATAAATATGCATTGATTTGATGAAGCCATAATCTGACTATGTGTTGTATAATTGGGGCATTATTTTATTAGCACAGCAGGAAGCGATTTTCTTTATTTAATATACATACAAATCTTAAATGGGTTCAAATGCTTTAACCATTATAATTACCTGAAACAATGTTAATATTGATGTTGCAATTTAACACTTTGGATCATCAGTGGTAACAAATGCAAAAGGAAATATCCTGCTATTCCTATTGTATCTCTTTCTAGCTAGCACACATTTATCTATCTGCAACTGCAAGATGAATGTGTTGTATGATTGCTGCAGTTACAATGAGTTAATCTGAGTGTTTTCTTTTTGAACAAAGCAAGTACATAAAACAGTAAGTTATTGAAAGTCATTACCTTAAATAGAATCTGAAATTGCATTATTGATTTGTCATCTTATCACTGTATTACTGCATTTGAGAAGCTAACAACAAGACAAGAGGAGAACAAATTCAACCATGCTGAGTACAGTAAGTTCTTCTCATGACAGGAACAGCATTAGGAGAGATCTGAGACACTCACTGAATGCAAATAGTGTGCTTTCCATCCTAGAGTACCTGAATTTAGAATACTGAGAACAGCAATATATCTTGTCTTAATTTCCTGTTCCCATCAGGCCCATTTTGGCCCAGAAGCTAGACTACCAAGGTCAGTGGTGGCTGCAGAACAGTACACATTGGGAATACTTTTTTGCCTTGTCTATCCTTATCTGATCAATTTTGATAAGTGCTGGTGATGAATTCATGACCTTTTGCTGGGACTTAAACTGGCCTTGAATGGGTGGATTTAGGACAAATCTGCAGTGGGTGAATTTTGGCATCCACCCTCAATGCCTGTATTCAGCCATCACTGCTGATTTGCCTCCTTTCTCTTCCTCTGCTGATCCCACCATATACAGGTACTTGAGGGATGAAGCTCTAATTTGTATTGAAAAACAGCTGCATGTGCCTTCACTGCGATTTCATACTGTTGCCACTGGGAAATTTTTACATACCTGCATTTGAGGACTGAAGTTAAACATTTTATCAAAAAACAGCTGCCTTTTGTGTCTCCCAATTTGGACCTGTTCTTACTGCCAAAAACTGGCCTATCACTGGCCAATTTCTACCAAATTATACTTGGCTGTAGATATAATATTCTTTTAAAAAGTAGGAATATAAGCATGGAGGATGAGAAACAGGAAATGTCAGGTGGCAGAGTGAAGTGTTTTTTGTGCACTTTTTGTTAACACTTCCCAGTGCAATGTTGTGAAGAAAATTTTACAAACTGTCATCAAACTGTGTTGCCACTGGCAAGTTCTTTAGCTCTAATTTTTTTAGAAAGACGCCTTCCTGTGGCTTCCCATTCTGCATTTAGGTTTGTAGCAGCTCCTACTTCCATTGATCAAAACAGGCCTAGATTGCTTAATGAAAACATATGTCCATGCTAAAATTACAAAAAAAAAAAAAAAGACTGATACGAATCAAATAAAAGTATATTGGGGTGTGATCACTGCACGCAAAACCAATCGACAAAACAAAAAAAATGTAATTTAACAGCCAAAAATTAGCTGCCAATGTAAGATGTCACTGAGAACTGTGCTGCTACCTTAACAAGTCCCCTATGCTGTAATTTGTATATGTGTATTTCCCAACAAAGAGATCAACCACAAAGAGCCCCTCCTCAACTGTACTTTTTTCTACATTGGAAAAGGTCTCTCACAGCAGTGCCTGGATTATCATGCTAGCATGTGCAGTATCATGTCCAGTGCTATGGCAGCTCTGTGTTTAAGCAGACAGCATATGTGCAGTGGCACATTCTGGTTTTCTTTTCCAAACAATGATAATGGAAATTGGAGGATTGGAGCTTTCTTTAACTAAAAGAAAGAGAAACATATTTATTGATACCCAGTGATCAAATACAGAACTGGGCAATAGCTAGTAGCCACAGTTGGAAATACATAGTAAAAAGAACCACATGATCTTGCTTAACAAAAATGTCTGTTTTTTTCTTCAATATTAGCATGGATAGCATAAAAAATAATGCAAAAAATTGTTTTCAGCGTACAAGAGGCTTTGTAGGGACTTTATATGGTCCTCCAAACACCCCAGATTGAGGTGGGACAAACTGATGGCCCCCAAGCTGAAGGGGGGAATCGGACTTCCAGATCTACACCGGTACTACTGGTCCTGTCACCTGACAAGGGTGGTAGTCTGGCATATATACATGACCGCCAAAGATTGGATTAACATAGAGAACTCAATTTCCCCAATACCATTACACCACCTTACCTGGATCAGACAGAGCTATATTCCCAAGGTATGCTCAAAACATCCTCTCCTTGGCCCCACGCTACATAGCTTCAGGTCGGCATGCCAAAAAATTAAAATAGCTACATCACCGGGACCCCTAACACCGATTAATGACAACCCAGATTTCACATTGGGGCTTATGGGACACAGCACTCCTATCCCACACCCCCAAAACTCTTTGAGAGCAGATGCCCTATTTGAGAGGGGTGAGCTGTTACAGCTGCAGTCCTTGACCTCGCGATTTCCAAACCTTAACAAACCTTTTTTCAAATTTCTACAAATCAGACATTTCCTAAACACCCATAAACCAATGTCTGTGTGGCACAGAGCCCGCACACCTTTTGAAGATCTATGCATGAAATCAGAACCCCAAAGACACCTGCTCTCAGATATTGATATGCTGTTGTCTACGGATTGGGATCCCAAAGAGAATGCAGCAAGTAAACTCCGGGAATCTGAACTCATGCTGAACTAAAGAGGATTGGGAAAATATACATTTGCATATCCACAAGGGGACATTTCCACGCAAGAAAAGAAAATAGCTTTAAAATGTATTCCATATGGTACAGAACCCCTGACAAACTACATAAGTACTACCCTGACGTCTCCCCCCAATGCTGGCGATGCAACAAATTACTAGGCTCCAAGATCCACATCTGGTGGGCATGCCCACTACTGCAACCGTTCTGGAAGGAGATACACTGCCTGGTAACTCAAATTACGACATGCACACCTGAGTACATGCCGGCCCAATATCTCCTACACCACACATCCATACCACAATTGGCCTATAAAAAATCCCTGGCCCTCCACCTGATCAATGCAGCCAAAATGTGTATTCCAATACATTGGAAAAAGAAAACTCCCCCAGCCATGCCAGAATGGCTCAAACGTGTAGAGAGAAAGGCCGAAATGGAAGATCTGGTCCATCAATCCAAAGAAACACCCGCAAAGTTCAATAAAATCTGGGCATGCTGGCGACACTTCGCGCAAACGGAGGAATTCCGTAAATAATCCGAGCATGTTACAATGCCCCTTACCCCAGGGACACCTCAAGGGACAGGTGTAACATTAGGCTGAGTATCTAACCACAATGCCCGCATGACATCAATCCACCCCCCTCCTCCCCTCCTTACCCTCTCCCCTTCAATATACCCATCAATTGCAATCTCTACGCAGACAGGAAGCAACTCCAAAGATATACTGATGTTCCTTGAAACCTTTTCTTGCCTAGTCATAACCGTAGTTCCCATCTTGATATTTGACTACAATGACATATTCATTCTTCCGTCATAGACACTAAATATATTGAAACCACGACCCAACAGTCTACCACAGGTAACTGGTGTGAGGTGACCGCTGGCTATTTGCACACTCACCCATTCACAGAATGCTGCCATTTGGGGTGTCTGGGTGCTGAGGGGAAAGCCAGAAACCAAGACATGACACCTCTGGATCCCTTCTCGTAACTATAATTCTTTTGTTTGAGTTCTGATATAAGTTCTTGGAAGGCAAAGCTCAGACTACTTTAAATGCTAACCACATCTACCCTGCATGTTGTTTTACATGATGTTGTACTATTCATACAGCAATGTACACCTTTCAATGTTTGATCCTGTTTATTGCCTGTAAAATTTTCAATAAAAAATACTGAAACAAAAGAAAAAAATAATGCAATCTTTTAAAATATTTATGACCAAAAAGGTATTGCATATCCCAAAACTAATTTTCAATATTTTTAAATTTGCAGATTTTGTAAAATATTCCTGGTGATCCTGCTTTGAAGGTCCTTGTTCAGGCACTTTTTATAGTAGGTGACAATTTATTGTCCCATTCTCACATTTGTGTTCCTGTGTTGTCACCCTATCACAAAGGCTTCCAATATAGATTAATCATTATGCAGGTGTGGTTCACTATTGTCATCTTCAGGAAAACCATTGGGAGAAATACCATGCAGCTATCACTTCAGTGCATATGCAAGTGGACGAGAACTGGTAGTACTTGTAGGCAACAAAGGATAAATAGGCAAAGACTAGGGGATGGGCTAAACGGACCCCTGTTCTGTTTGCACTAGAACTTTCAAACATCCCGAAAGTTCGGACCCAAACAACGAACCTCATTGAAGTCAATGGGATCCGAACGTCAAAAATTAAAAGTGCCCATTTTGAAGGCTTATATGCAAGTAATTGGGCATACAATGGTTATAGGGGTATGGGTCCTGCCCCAGGGAACATGTATCAATAAAAAAAAGGTTGTAAAAAACATCATTTTTAAATGAGCAGTGATTTTAATAATGCCTAAAGTGAAAAGAAAGAAAAAGAAAAATTCCTTTAAATAATGTGCCTGGGGGGTCTCCTTAGTCTACCTGTAAAAGGGCACATCTCTGTGATGTGTAGAACATAGCCAGAGCAAAATGACATTTCCAAAGGAAAAATTGTAATTTATTATCGCAGCTGTAATGTATATTGCCGACTCTTGGCAATATACAAAAAAATCACTGAAAAAAATTGCGTAGGGTCCCCCCCAGTCTATACCAGGCCCTTTGGGTCTGGTTTAGATTTTAAGGAGAACCCCACGCCAAAATTAAAAAAAAAATTGATGTGGGGCTCCCCTAAAATCCAAACCAGACCCTTATCTGAGCATGCAACCTGGCCGGCCAGGATAGGGTTCAACAGGAGGAATATGGGTGCTTTGGGGCAGGGGGGGACTCTGTGCCCCCCACCCCAAAGCATCTTGTCCCCATGTTGATGGGGACAAGAGCCTCTTTCCCACAACCCTGGGCTGTGGTTGTGGGGGTCTGCAGGCAGGGGGCTTATCTGAATCTGGAAGTCCCTTTAATAAAGGGGCCCCCAGATCCCCACCCCCCATGTGAATTAGTATCGGGTACATCGCCTCCCTACTACTTCACCAAAAAGTGTCAAAAAAGAAAACAAGTCCTTTATTAAAAAAGAAAAAAAAAGTGTCCCCCATTGTAATCCACTTCAATCATGTGAGTAGGGATGAGCCGAACACCCCCTGGTTCGGTTCGCACCAGAACATGCGAACAGACAAAAAGTTCAGGGCGAACATCTGAACACCATTAAAGTCTATGGGACCCAAACAGGAAAAATCAAAAGTGCTAATTTTAAAGGCTGATATGCAATGTTATTTCCCTAAAAAGTGTATGGGGACCTGGGTCCTGCCCTAGGGGACATGTATCAATGAAAAAGAAAGTATTTAAATTGATAATTTTTTCAGGAGCAGTGATTTTAATAATAAAGTGAAAAAAAATGAAAAATTCCTTTAACCCCTCCAGATCCGCGCTATTGCCGAAGTATGGCTCCAGCGTGGATCTGAAATGCCCGGACGACGTCCATGGACGTCGTCCCCTTTACCCGCCCCCCGCCCGTGATCGCGGGTGCACTGCCCAGATTTTCTGTGATCGCTGTGTCCCTTGGACACAGCCAATCACAGATCGTGATAAATGGCCAATCACAGCGGCCATTTACCACATCAACAGCGGGTCCAATGAGAGATGATCTCAAATGTAAACATATGAGATCATCTCTCGTTGCCTGCCTTCTCTCCTCACACAGACACCGCTGTGTGAGGAGAGAGTGATCGTTCCCTGCTGCAGTTTATTGTGAGTGCATAAAACACTTCACCTGTGTCCCCCATCATAGTGCCATCTGCCAGTGCCATCTGCCAGTGCCTCTGCCAGTGCCATCTGCCAGTGCCATCTGCCAGTGCCACCAGTCAGTGCCACCAATCAGTGCCACGTAGCATCAGTGCCACATAGCATCAGTGCCACGTGTCATAAAAAGTGCCACCTGACCTGTCATCAGTTTCACGTGTCAGTGCCACCAATCAGTGCCAAGTGTCAAAGTGCCACCTGACCTGCCATCAGTGCCACGTGTCAGTGCCACCAGTGCCACCGGACCTGTCATCACTGCCACATATCAGTTCCACCTAACCTGTCACCAGTGCCACATATCATCAGTGCTACCTGACCTGTCATCAGTGCCACGTGTCAGTGCCACCTGACCTGTCATCAGTGCCACGTGTCAGTGCCACCAGTGCCACCGGACCTGTCATCAGTGCCACACATCAGTTCCACCTAACCTGTCACCAGTGCCGCATATCATCAGCGCTACCTGATCTGTCATTAGTGTCACCTGACCTGTCCTCAGTGCCACGTGTCAGTGCCACCTGACCTGTCATCAGTGCCACGTGTCAGTGCCACCGGACCTGTCATTAGTGCCACCGGACCTGTCATCAGTGCCACATATCAGTTCCACCTAACCTGTCACCAGTTCCACATATCAGTGCCATCTGATCTGTCGTCAGTGTCACCTGACATCAGTGCCCATCACCTCATTAGTGCCATAGGTGTCATCAGTGCCAACTAGTGCTGCAACAATGGCAAAAAGATCTTTTTCTCTTGAGGAGGCCTATGATATTCTTGCAGCTGAGGAGAGCAAGGGGAGCTCTCTCCTGCAAGTTCCTCTGAGTCTGAGCCGGAGTCTGATATGGCCTATGATCCGGTCTCAAGTAGTGAATTAGAGCTGGACCACCAGACGAAGGCGCATTGATGAGGAGGCAATACCGTCCACCAGCACCGCTTTGCCATCCACCAGCACCACTGTGTTAACCGCCAGCACCCCAGTGTCATCCACCAGCACCCCAGTGCCATCCACCAGCACTGCTGTACGTCAGCCCCAAAGGGTTAGGTCTCATGCCGGCCTTCCCTACTCACTCCAGCACCCCTTGTGGCTTCCTCCCAATTCAGGAGAAGCAAGGATTCCCCCTTTTACTGCCCAACCAGGAGTCCAGGTAGACACACAAAATTTCTCTCCCATTGATTTTTTTTATTTAGTTTTTACTGAGGACATGCTGCAGTCCATTGTTGCCCAGTGCAACCTATATGCACACCAATTTATACAGGAGAATCCAAACTCTTATTATTCCCGTCCCTATGAGTGGAGAAACGTAACAGTGGATGAATTTAAAACCTTTTTGGGCCTTGTGCTCTGCTTGGGACTAAACAGCAAAAATGAACTCCGCTCCTACTGGTCCACCCGCCCCATCTACCATATGCCGGTCTTCTCATCCATAATGCCCAGGAAAAGATTTTCCATGATTATGAGGTTTCTACATTTTAATGACAATACCCAGTGCCCCCCCCCCCCCGAAATGCCCCAAATCATGACCGGCTTTACAAGATTCGCCCAATTCTAAACTATTTTTCTGAATTATTTCCACAATTATTTGCCCCCAACCAGCATATATGTATAGATGAATCCCTGGTAAAATTTAGAGGAAGGCTGGGAATAAAACAATATATCCCCAGTAAAAGGGCCCGCTATGGAGTGAAGGTCTACAAATTGTGCGACCGGACCACGGGATATGTTTACAGCTTCAAGGTCTACGAAGGGAAGGACTCCCAGCTGAATCCCCCTAACTGCCCCGAATATTTAGGCACAAACGGCAAAATAGTTTGGCAATTAATTTACCCCCTCCTGGACAAAGGCTACCACCTGTATGTCGATAATTTTTATACTAGTTTACCTCTGTTCCGGAACCTATACAGGAAGATTACACCAGCCTGTGGCACAGCCAGAAAAAAATTGTGTGGGCTTTCCTCAGAGACTAGTAAACATGAAGCTTAGAAAAGGAGAGACGGCGAGTCTACGTAATGAGGAAGTTCTGGCT